>CAHIKZ030000684.1:262500-492500 GCA_903632075.3 Acanthosepion pharaonis | reverse complement strand
GGAACTTAATTAATTTCCACCATACAACCCCATTCCCGCAAACGAAACGTCGCAAGTCTCTTTCTAGTCTATCGCTATTTCCATAGCAATTGTTCTGACGAATTAAATTCCTTGGTTTCACCAGTCCTGACTTCTTTATGCCAATTATACGATGATGAATCATCAGCAGCCCTTTGTATTCCATTAGTAAGAAGTAAGTTTCACTGGAAAAGCTTCTTCGCAAGAACTACTGCTTTTTTGGAACTCACTCTCAGCACGATGTTTTCCTGGTAACTATTTGAATTTGTCAAGTCCAAGATTTTCCTAAATAACGATATGTACTTACGCTTATGTAACACCAAACAGTAACCCTTTACTCACGGTGGTACTTGGGTTTTGCATCGGATTAATATTATTATTAAAAAAAACTCTTAATATTCGTGACTGGTTTATTTCGATATTTATTTTATTATTTTAATTTTTAACTTTTTTTTTCTCTACCTTTGGGTGTATGTTTTTTTTTTTTTTTTTTCGATATCATACTGTGCAACCAATAATCTTCCGTCTAAGATCATCAGAGTTTCAATACAGGGGAGAGAACAATTCGCTCTAAAATCCCTTACTAATCTGTTTTTATAATGACTTCGATACAATAGAACAGAAACGTGTCTTTATGCAAATTCGAGTTACCTTGTAGGCTAATGGAACTTTGCTGCCATGTCTGAGTTTGATCTGCCCAAAGCGTTTACACGGCCTTCTGGGTGATTTATTTTCCGCCCTACAAACACTTTCCTACAGACAAAAACGTTGAAAACCCCTCGCTACTCTATCGCTATTTTCATGTCAAATGTTCAAACGAGCTACATTCCTTAGTTCCACCAATTCAGACCTTCAAACTAGAACTTGCAATAGAATATACTAAGGGTCCACCCACCCTTATTCTCTTCGTATTACAATAACAAGGAGGAATTTCCAGTCATGTAGTTTCTTCTCTCTGCGTTCTGGAACAGACTTCCTAAATGAGATTTACTTGCTCACTACAATATTGACCACTTCAAGTCTAGGGTGAAGCGTTATCTATCATGCTGTTCCTCCCTTTTATTCCCTTACGACAACGTCATTGATTAACCTTCTATCTTTGTATTGGCCGAACATTAGTATAAAGTTTTACCGAAACAGAGGGGACTACATGTATTTAGCCTAAAACTATATTGCTGTGATATTAAATGCAAATAAGTTTGCTCTAACATTCAAAATTTTAATATTTTCGAAATGTTTTCTTCCTAACAAATCCGCTCTGTACCATATGGTCTCACATTGCTGCTTCCGGTTTCTCCGCCATAGTTAACAATAAGTAGAGCGTTCTTTTTTATGAGCTTAACTTAATGATAAAGAAATCACTATGTTGCATTGTAAAGAATCGCCATTTTGGTTTCTTCGTCACATGATTTTTGTTTATCTGGGTATTCCTCAGTAAAATCACCATATAGCCTGCCTTGGTTTAATGTAGGACGTTGGTTATACATTTGAACTATAATTCTATATTTTTCAAGTTCTTCAATTCTTTGGATATTTTAATCAATTTTCTTCTTTTTCCTGAGCCCAGAAATGCTCTTGAAATTTGCATGATGATAAAAAAAAGGAACAGGAATCAAAAGAGATTTTTATGAGCATTAAATTCCTCAATTATTGGCTAGTTCAAGTAATGTTTCTATAGAAAATCTAGTTCTAATTTGTTGCTGGGGATTCAAGTGTCATTATTTTGTAAAAATGGTTTAAAGGCGATCAACGCATGTGTCATGAAAATCCTTCAGTAATTGTTGGTTTCGATTGCCTATTTCATGTTTTTTTCAGCATTTGCTATTCTAATCCAAACATGATTGGCCAAGGCTGCCTCACTAACTTTGTTTTCTTTAAACGATGTCTGTCATAAAGAAGTAATTTATACAAAGAATTAATTAGCAATATTAATGTGATTAATGGCGAAATCATTTCACTAACAAGTCTTAATGAGACATTAACCTACTATCAATTCCTTGAATAATACGAACCTTATATTTGAGTTGTTGTCAGATGGTAGTGACATGCAAAGTACTTTCAACAATTTCGAATTGTCATCTTCCGGGTGCGCATAAATAGGCAAATACTAAAACGAAATATGTATAGACAGAAGAATATTTTTTAATAAATTTTGCTATTTATTGACAGTTAGATATATGTTTTGTATATATATATATATATATATATATATATTGTTTTATGTCATATTATATGTGTGTATATATTTTTAAATTTATATGTATATATTAGAAATACACGTTCTTCGATGATATTTTTAGAAATCGATAAGATATGCAAACGAAATGTATCCTACTGTAAACAATGGCAACATATAATAAAATGAATTAAGTCCGACAATTATTTAATATATTTTCTGTTTATGCATTATTTTTATAGATACACTTTATTTAAGTAAATGTTCTGTTTTTTAATTAAGCAGTATTAATTACATTTATCGGTTTGAATGTTCGAGGAATTTCATAGAAAATATGCGTTCTCCGACAGGAAATACGCGTTCTCCGACATTCGGTCCGGTAAATGTAATTAATACTGTTTAATTAAAAACAGAGCATTTGCTTAAACAAAATGTGTCTATAAAAATAACGTACCAACATAAAATATATTAAATAATTGTCGGACTTTTCATTATATTACAAGTTGTCGTTATTTATGTTAAGATATGTTTCGTGAGCAGATATGATCGATCAAAAAAAATCATCAAAGATGGTGTTTATAAAAAGAAATTTGGACTTTGTAGCTAAATGGAATAACACGTCTGATCACATATATATATATATATATATATATATATATATATATAGAGAGAGAGAGAGAGAGAGAGAGAGATAATTTTTTGAGAATATATGTATAGTGGACTCTCACTCGTATTCGAAGTATTGTTGCAGTTTTTGTATATATTATGTACTAGTGAGCCAGTCCAAATGACTTGACTCACTTTATAGTCCACCAATGGAAGGTTAACCAATCTGAAGACGTAGAACATTCAATCCGTCTACTCTATCCGAATGTCCAGTATAGCTTGTCAGGCGAAGAGAAACAGAAGGACGAACTACGCTCTGCTACTTTTACCAAAATATCCACTGCTAACCTGAACAACGCTTTCCTACTGTCTTCGAAATATTCACAGCTAACCTCTGGATTCTATACTCGAAGATGACCGTCATCATGAACAACAAGTATGAGGGTCAAACAGCTCGGTTACTAGAAACCAACAGTCCAGACACCAGCACATATGATTTGATTATAATGGTGAAGGCTTTGTGCAGAACCAAACACACTTTTTGAAGTACCGAAGGTCTCCAAACGACCCTCCGCAGGTTTTTGAATTCAGAGTTATCCGTTTTCCAGATTAGTTGCCCTGCTGGTCTGGAGGGAGAAAAAGAGGATTAATACCTTTCCCATGGGTATTAGCACGTAAGTGAATGTAATGGATTTGACTAGAATTCTACGATTACTCAATCAGAGCCTCTATCCACTACTCAACCGTGCCTCTGATCTAGATATAGATATAGGTATGGCCAGAATGCAATTTGCACATTCATAAATTTACCATTCTTCCCTGTGTCTTTTCTATGCGTATTCTAATGCCATTGTTCTAATGGGCACTCTTCTTTGGTACCTCGACCACGTGAATCTAAGCGTATTACTATATTGGTTAATAGGTCTCAGTGTTTCACTCTTCAAAACGTTTAATGTAACCGTAGCTTCTTTTCTTGCACTTCTCGCCTCTGGAACTCTCTTCCTCTTGCTTGCTTCCCTGTCAGCTTCATTCTTCAAAAATTAACATGCAAAGTCAATTGTTATCGTCTGTCTTCCTGCATCACGTTTTTATTGTCCTTTCTCCTTACTAAAGCCGACTCATTCTCTTTCACTCGTAATAACATCACGCGCCTTAGTGTCATTATGTCTTGCTAAGTGTGAAGTGATATATATATATATATATATATATATATATATATGTGTGTGTGTGTGTGTGTGTGTGTGTGTGTGTGTGTGTGTGTGTGTGTGTGTGTGTATTGTGTAGATTTAGGCAGCAATTTTTCATTGATGCATGTTTCCTTAAGTAAGTTACTTTCATATTGTCTGATAAGCTTAATAGCATTATCATATTAAGTATGTCGATGCTTTGAAATTTTTCATGTAACAAAAACAGACTATCATTATTGTTTCGTCAGTGTATTGTTTGATATATTGAAACGTAATTGTCATCTTTGATAATGGCTTATGTAAGCCGAAAGCTTAGATCGGATTTAAACATGTATCAATATGGTGATTTCCTTTCGTCTTTCAATGATAATGTTATGAAGCTTATCAGACAATATGAATGCAATTTATATATATATATTATTTATATATTATATGTGCGCGGTATTTATTGGACAGAGCTCAATATCAGTGACAGAGCTAATGTGAGTTTCATCATTCCAACTATATATATATATATATATATATATATATATATATATATATAATTTGATAATTCCTATGGGCAATTCCAAAGAGGATATAAATCCAAATAGAGCTCAGTATAAGAACAGAGCAAATAATAATGAGAAAGCAAACGCTCTAGAAATCCATGGTAATATTTTATTTCGCAATTTCGATTATTTCGCAATTTCGATTAAACGATCTTGCGAAATAAATTATTACCATGGATTTCTAAAGTCTCCGCTTTCATCATTATATATATATATATATATATATATATATATATATATGTGTGTGTGTGTGTGTGTGTGTGTGTGTGTGTGTTTATGTGTATATGTGTGTGTATTAATGGATTTTTAATTCAACTTTATATCTTATGACTATAAATGTTATATTTCGTGGGTACACATGTTGAGTAAATAGTGAAATTGATATCTACTGGTCTTTTACTATATAAAATAAAATAGAATACAAGTTCGATTACCGCAGAGAGACATAAAAGTAATGTTAAGAGATAAAATCAAATCGTTATAATCAAATAACTACATTCCGTTCGAGTTCACTTATAATCAATCCCGATAGTAACTTTATAATCATTATTAATTTCTGTTCAAGGACTAGAGGTAATTTTTTAAATTTTGTTGTCTGAGGCCTCACCAGGCGTGGTGGAATATATTATTTTTTGTCTCTTCTCCAATGTACACCTGGGACTCATATATTAGAACAACATTTACTAGTATTTTGACCATTAATTTACGCAACAATTGGGAGGGCAGGATTAGGCGTCCCATAAAGGAAATATCGAAAATACTGAGAATTTAGTCCCTACTCCCTTAGCTGCCTGGTAGACCCACTTTAAATTGAACATTATGTCATAATCATTCCAATGAGCTCATGGATTAATCCAAACCACCTTTTTATGTGGGTTCATTATTATTATTATTAGTAATAATAATAATAATAATAATAATTATAATAATTCCTTTGGTGATTTCTGTTGTATACATATTTCTTTTCGGACCCGAAACGAAGACCTAAGTTCCAAAATGGCTTAATGACATTTTTCACTTTCCATTTTTGTCAAAAAACTAAGGACACACACATTTTACATACAGGGTGCGATGTATAATTTGTCAGTTTTATATTTTTATTTCGCGCATGCGCAATATGATGTTTTTTTTTCCTATTTCAATATGAAGTTGTACACATGAGAATGTTATCGCCGTCTCCCATTTCTTTTTCTTCTTTCTTTCTTTCTTTCTTTCTTTTATTTCTTTTTCTCACCGAATCCAAACAGCGTCTCTGAAGTATCTATTTCGTTTTTCCTCGCCATCAAACCTCATAGTTCATAATGTATTAAGTATAAGCCTGGAGTAACGTACGGATCAACCACCGAAGGAACTAAAGAACATATATATATATAGAAGCTAAAAATAGAAAATAAAAATAGAAGCTAAAAACCCTAATTTTTATTTTTTAAATAAATTAAAAGCATTAGTTCTATTTCATGAAATAGAACTAATGCTTTTAATTTATTTGCAAAAAAATAAAATTAGGGTTTTAGCTTCTATTTTTTGAAACATGGTTGGAACTGTGTAGCGAAAATAACCATATTTTAAATCAATTAATTTATAATATTAATGCTCTGTAAATTTACATTGAGCACTATTTTGTAAAAATAAAATATCTATAAGAACACCGGATTTTATATCTTACTGTTCTTTCTTTTTATTTATATATATATATATATATATATTGAAGGAAAGTTCTCTTTCTACAGTAACAAGGAAAGTTCTTTGTTTTTAAACAAAAATGCAACTCATATTTAGAACTTTCGTATTCTTTTTCAAAAACTTTTCAGAAAATCAGGTTTGGTTTGGTTTGTTTTACGGCATACCAACCTCAATTAGTTATTTAATGCTGACACATTTTTTGCTGTTGTAATTTTTTTTTTTCAAAAATGTATAAATGGTAATTTTTTTTTCTAAAATGTATTACTGGTAATATTTTTTCTTCCAAGATATATTGCTTGTAATATTTTTTCACAAAGTATTTCTGTTATTAAAATCCATTTCTACACTTTCACAGAAACCTGAATCTGGGAACACCAGCAATTAAGAGGTTGTTCCATACTCCTCAAAACCTCCTGATCAGAGGCCCTGCTGTTGGTCGTAGTTTATCGTCTTACCAAGGACTCGGATGTAGTTTATCGTCATACCCAGGACGTTAGAAACCAGGAAATTCTAACGAGATACCGATTGACCAATTAACTGAACTTCTTTTATCTGCTCTTAGCAACACCGAGAGTCTGTTTATGTATGCATTTGAAACAGTTAAACTGTATGTATTTCTCCAGGAAAGATTGTTTAAACAAATATACAGATCTTTTTCCAGTATATAGTGTATGCGTAAACACTACACAATTTGTGTGACTGATATTCAGGGAAAAGTATTTAGATATTTCATATTGTCTTCCATTTTCGATTTACCCCCTTTTTTGTAATTCATCGCGTTCAAATCTTAGATCTTTTTCTTAGCAAGTTACAAACACTACTGCTGTCGTTTTTGTTTGGCTTACTATACATCTGAGCCGAACTCTAAGCATCTCAAATCATCAGAAAGCTTTCTTTTTTCTTTCATTATCGCGATAATATACAGACGAGTTTTTTTTCTTCGCACCAAACTGCAGAATATTCATCCAAAAACGATAAAATGACACAACTTATCCTTTCTATCTATTTGCAGTGATAAAATGTTCTAAGTTTTCGATTGATTTCCGTTGTAATCGTAACGTATGCATTTGTATGGCTTTTCTGTGGCCAGCATCAGAATCATTCTATTGACTTGTGTTAATTGTGACTTTCGAAATTGTTTAGTTAATGCATGAAGTATAATAGAATAGATACTCGTAAATGGTGGGCTTCGAACGAGAGAGTTAATCAATTGGTCATCTCTATTCTCCAAGGCCCACAATAGGCATTAGCTTGTCTACGATATTTTCATAAGCATTTCACCTCAAGCAATTTAACAGTGCCACTAGTACGCAAGGTGTTACAGAGAAAAGCCTAGGGTATAGGGGAATAGAGAAAAGGATAAAAAGAAGATCAAGGCATCAGAAGATGTGGATTGACATTACATTTAAATTTTTTGAAGATTATAGTTACCAGGGAAGCAAACAAGAGGAAGGGAGTTCCACTGTAGGGAAGTGCCAGAGAAGTAGCTGTTGGAGTAGAAGAGGCGGTTACATTTAAATGTTTCGACAGTAAATGTGTTGAACCGAGATGCCAACCTAGTAGTAGGCCTAAATTCATGGAGTCGGAGGACCAGTGAAAATGGCTCGACAGAGCATATGCCATGAAAATATTTGTAGAAAATTCAGAGTGAAGCCACTTCACGTCTGTGAAAGTGACTGGAGTTGAGATCCCCAGTTAGGACTAATCAGATTGCATATCTGTCTTTGGAATTTGTCGAGAACCTCGAAATAAACGACGAGGGCATCAGACTATATATAGCAAGTGTATTCCATGCATGGACAATTGATAGATTTGTACTTGTGAAGGATGGACGCAAAAGAGAAAAAACTTTCTGGAGCAACACAGAAAACCAGCTTTCCTTGCGGTAGATGCAGCTATTGATTCAGTGTAGTTGTTCCACCTCAGTTCATTGGAAAACGGGAGACTAAGAAGACGCTGCGAGGCAATCTCATGAAGTTGAGCATCAATGATGCTGATATAAAATTAACGAACGGTAGGAAAGACTATAATATCAAGAGAGGAACACCAGAAATGAGTTAAACACAAAAAGAATTATATACAAAATATAAGTATAGCCAGAGACGCGAATTGGTGTTACCAATAATCAATTAAACACGAAAATCTAAACAGCTTGTAAGTATTTTGAAATCTTTGAAATAACGGAAAATGCCCTCGGAAACATCCAAATCAAGGAACAGGAGAAATTCGTAAGAAGCTAAGAAAAAGGTGTTAACCTGCTATGTAATATCAACCTTCCTTTACACCTCTGTATGTTGGAAAATCTCCTCACGGTTAAAGAAGAGACATAAGGTAGCAGATGTGGTTTAACAGAAGGATGCTGAGAATATCATGAACGGAACATGTTCGTAATGAATAAGTTCTAAGGAAAATCGAAACAAAACATATGTTAGGTAATTTTGATATTAACCGCTTTAAAGTTGTTGGGGCAGAATAGCTTATATAAAATCACAACGTTTATAGACGTTCAAAGACTAGTAAAAAGATCTTTTGATATTTTAGATTATATAATATTCACTAATACTTCATTAAGTATTTGTTGCTAAACTTTATCTTTCCTACATCTCCTCGTGATCTATTCTTCTTATCTCTTACGTTCATACAACAGCTTCATTCAGTAATGCTCTACCTTGAGTGGCTCTTTGTCCATATTTTGGCTGAAGAATTAGTAAAATAAAATGATGCCACGGCAGAATGCATTCTTGAATTTAGCAAGTGAAAAAAATGAATATTGATTTATTCGTTAAAAATGTACGCGTATATACCGAAGTTTGATTTGTCCAAAGAAAAAATGTTAAATTGCATTTTGCTGTATAAAATTGCCAAAATAAGACAAAGGTAAATCAAGTGTTTTCATTCTTTTCAGAACCGAATATAATATCTGAAAAATAAATTCAATTTCTACAAAACAGGCAATAAAAAATATATGAAACCCTCAGAGATAAACAACATATCTTTTAATATTCGAATACGATCTAGCCTCTTATTTTACAATGCATAGATACACACCCACGTACGCACAAACACACAAAGGCACACCCAGAAACACACATATACACACATATATATATATATATATATATATATATATATATATATATATATATATACACTCTATCTGAAAATAATTTACATATATACATAAAATTGGTTACTTAGTTCAACACTCAGCGAACGGCAGCAGTCTGTTTCAAGCTTAAACGCAATCTTCAGGCCATGTGTTTTATGTTTTTGGTTGACTATTTATATATACTGATCAATGGTGATATTCAACAAAAGCACAGTATAAATCAGCTACAGATGAACGGAGAACATGAAACAAATAATAAAAAGCACAAGAGAAAAACAACCAACAAACGACCCGCAAAAACCTAAGACACGTATTACTACAAAGCAAAATAACGAACGTCCCTTGAATGGCAATTAATTGCAAAAAAAATTTAATATACCAAGCCACTGTCAGCAGATCATGAAGAAAAAGTGTACAGAGGTGTAACTGAAGGACCATGGAAACAAAGAAAATTTAAAGTTAAGCAAAATTTGCATTTAAGAAAAACATTTCGTTTTCTCTTTTCCGAGAGTATATTTATTTTCTTTGCCACACGGAGACACAAAACGACAGTCGTATAATCCAGTTCTCCCGTCGAGAAAGCGTTTAACCTTAATTTTAACAAAGACATATTTTTCTATTTTATTTCTGTTGGTAATTACTCTAGATAATAGATAAAAGGATACAAAATGCGTTGATATTAAAACCCTGCAAAACTTTTAAACCTCACAATGCTTATATTTAATTAAGAAAATAATTTTGACAAATGATGCCTTATTAAGCAAATGAAATTAGCAATTTTATTTTATTTTTTAGTTAAGAGTGCCTTTGCTATGTTCAGGCGTGTCTGTTATTAAAAACGAATAAATGACGACAAAACAGATTACATTAAAAAAAAAAAAAAAATAAACCATGGAGTCCACAGTTTCAATTCAGTTTAGGGCAAAATACGATGATATTTCAAATATATATATTGAATGTTTTACATTTTGAAAATATATAATAATTTTAAATTATATTTCGTGCACTATGTAGATAGAATCACCCCCCACCCGCCACAAGAACGAAAGAAAAAACGTATATTTCCATGTCATGTCGAGGGGAAGCTATCTGAGAGTTGCTAACATAACATAAAAAAGTGATGCCAAAATAACATAAAAAAAACGCTTTCGCCGCAAATTCTAGTCGTTTAGAGAAACTGCCGAAGAAATAATGAATCCACCTGTTGCTGCAGATTATTCGTTTTGTCTCATATAGCTAGAGAGAGAAAGAGAGATAGTCAAAATGAACATTCTTCTATAAAATGGTCATTAAACTATTTAGAAAATTTTAAATAGGAATAAATACACTTTATTTGAATGAATATTAAGAGATTTCGAACTGACTTTGCGTTTTTGACTGGAATGATTCAAAACAAATTTTGACAGTGATCATATCCAATCATTATAAGGCTAATGTCTATGAACGGAAGATAGTTAAAGAGCCCATATATATTTGAACCACATCATCAAAAAGAAAATATCTAAAATATGCCGTATTTTCCGGCTTACAAGATGCTACAGCATTGAAGACGCACCCTAATATTAGAAAGAAATTTCTAAAAAGAAAAACGTCATTCTCATACAACACATTCAACATACATCCCTCACATACTGGCGCCACGTACTGTTTACATTAATCACGCGTCAGATTTTGTTTGTATAGCAATGACGTACTGGTCAAGATCAGAAAGGCTCCCGCCAGTGCTAAGAAAGAGAGCATGTTTAAGCTTGTGGCTCGTAGTCTTAGAAATACTTGTAACAGCTAAGTACTGATGTTACATCTCATAAAAGGCTGAATTAGATAGTTAATATTATAGCGTAATGACTCACCATACAAATCCACGTCCCTATCATTTAAGCCAATTAGGTGACCGTCCAAGCTTACTTGAGCCTGGGCGTTGCCTTACATTCGTCTTGGAAGACGCACACGTATTTTTTCAGGGTATTTTTTAAAGTGTTTTGTAAGCCGGAAAATATGGTAACTCATGAATAGATCAATTGCGAGCAATTTGGATCCCGCACATCTGTAAAGCGATTGTATACTAAACCGACTTAGATACCCAAAGGAAATGACTAACCAAGACTAGGTTATTCCTGCAGGATAATCAACCGTGTCGTTGAGTTGAAGTTATCCACCGTTGATGTAATAAGCATTCTCATGGATTCCAAAAACAATAGTGATCAATATGATCACCCAACAGAATATTTATTTGATGTATTGGAGAGGAGCATTCGCAGCAATCTCGAGTTACTGCTCTTGCTGTGCTAGAAGGCGTCCTACGCGATATTAGGTCGCATCTCATGATTTTTGGCAAGTCAGGGTATGTACATAAAATATGTTTTACAAAATGTAGATAAATCAATTTGTTTGCTTATGCTGCTCGTTTACTTCGGATTGTCTGTTATATCAAACTTATAGTTTTGAGGGTTTTTGACAGACTGTCATGCATTAAGGAAAGAAACTTTTAGGTCAATAATTTTTAGGGTTTGATATACGAGATTTTGAAGTATAGAAAGCTATTCGCATATATCGGCAACTGAAAGAAAATATATACCAGATTCCTTCCAATATTCTAGCTCAATATCAGGAATCTGGAATTAATATCTTGCTTGAATTGGTTTATGATTCAATAATAAAAGAAGGATGAGATAAAACATGAAAACGAATACACAGCAGAAATCTTTAAAAGTTTCCGTGTTCCCAATTGCTAAGAGATATTTTGCAGAAAATTAAAAATGGATTCTTTAGATCAATTTCTTTATTCGCAGTTAAAATCACGAGAAATCGCTTCAATAGGAATTGCACACATGAAAACAAAGAATGGAAGTAAATAGTTACTAAAAAGAAATGAAAATGAGGTTAAATAATCGATTTATGAAAAGAAAATATTTAGATTATTCGGACTGTTATCCTCATTTTTATTGCCATATTCTCAACGTTTCGGCCGTTGGAATTTCGAACTGAAACCTTTATTTCTCCACCAGGATAGATTTTTTAGTTCCACGTGCCATGCCTCTTCCGGATGTCTCAGTTATTTCTCTTTAACTCTCCAAGTTTTGGTTCACCACTGCTGTAGCCGGATATTGAAGTGAAAACACTTTCGGTCTAATCACTGGATCTAACCAACGCCTTTATCTACTTGGCTAACTCGAAATTCCATATATATATAAAACACTACCTATTCAATATACATAATAACAACAAAAAAAAACTACAAATAACAATAACACTATTAGATTCTTCTGTAAAAATCAAATACACTGCAACTATAAATTCGATGAACTAGCTATAACCAACACTAAACCCATTCAGCAACATAAATAAAATTAATAATATACTACACTAAATTTAAAACCTCCAACATAATTGTCCAAAATAATACTTCCCCTACCAAATCGTTCCTAAACAAGATCAATGTAATGGATAGGTTTACTTGCCCGTTTCGAGAATGCCTCTCACATAATAATCCTAGCGCATATATCGGACACACAACCACAACACTCTCTCGCAGACTCACATATCACCTCAACGACGCTAGTGCCATAAAAACCATCTTGTAACAATGCACAACACTACCAGTAACCCATTCAAATCATCTGCCAAAAGAAATATCTTAATTAAAAACACCAAAATCATTTATAAAAACAACTGTAAAAAACTACAAATTCTGGAAGCGATCCCCATCAAAATCCAAAAACCCAACATAAATAAAATATCATTTAATACTGGCAGGGACATATTAAACATATTTAATATCTAATCCTCCAATAAAAAACATCAATTCCCTCCTTAGCAATAATGAACTAACCCAATGATATCGACTAATATTATCTATAAAACTAAGTCAACCAATAACATATCTCGGAATAAAAACAAACGTCATGATGACTGTTGAGGACAACCGAAAGCGCTCGCTAGAAAGTTATCGACTCCGATCCTACTTCAACAACTGGACCCAAATATAAATAAACTTGCGAGGAAGCAAGAAGAAACTGAGAAAAAGATCATCAAGCGGGAGAGTTCCGTAGTCTTTAATATGCTTATATATATATATATATATATATATATATATATATATATATATATATTTAAAAGGAACATTGAAGTCAACACTTAGAGGCGACAGTCTGTTTCAAGCTAGACGCAATCGCCAGGTCTTGATGATTGCGTCTAGCATGAAACATACTGTCGCCTCTAAGTGTTGACTTCAATGTTCACTTTTACATTTACACACTCTACTCTGATATTGACCACTTTATCCCATAAATATAGCACACCTTAAGACTGTATTTTTTCATATATATATATATATATATATATATATATATATATATATATATATATATATGTAGGAAATCTTCAGAAAAGAAGAGAAATGAATTTTAACCTATTCAAGTCTAGTGTTAATCGTTATCTTCCTCTCATACATAAACTCTGCCTCTTATTTTGTAACCCTATAACTCGAGTGGCTCTTGGACCTTGCACAGGGTGAACATCAATCACATCTACAGTCATACTTAGACAGAGAATCAGTTCTTCTTTTATAATATAGATTCGTAAGTTGTTTCTTTTTATTTACAACGAAGAGGTCTCACTTTATAAGGTAAATAAATAAAAAACAACAGATGCCTGCTGACATTTTTCAATATATTTATTTTTTTCCTCTGTGAAAAGCTTTTAAAGCATTCTCTTGTTTTTTTTCCTTAAGTTAAATAGATATGAGCTCCTAATGATTCGGATCATTTTCCTTCCTCTGGGGTTTTGGCAAGTTAAATTCGTAATCACCCTGAGAAAATTAAGAAAGATCTGAATATATTCAGAACCATCTGTTCTTCTAAGAAAACAGAACCCGGACAATAGTTAGTATAATACTCTACATCTTTTTAAAAATTCTCACTTTTCATATTTCAATAGTGGGCATTCCAAAAAATGTGGATTTGTACAATAGGGACTGCAATTAGAAATTATCATTTTTCAATATTATTTTAATCTTGATAATGATTAAGCGCTGTCGATTAATTTCAAGAATATTTTAACTTTTTATATTTTAAGAAATCGGGTGGTGTTAACATTTTTTTTTTCTTTTCTCTTTTTTTTTTGCTTCCGTTGGGGATTTAAAATTTGAAATGAATATTCATTGCAAACTGGAACCCCTTTTAACTCATATAAAATTTATTTTTATCTTCGCCATCTGGAGTGATTAATCTATCGTAATATGATTATTTCTAGTCACACTATCATGATGCTAAATAAATCGAAATATTACGCCTATGAAAATATCTTAATGCATATTTTATTCCTGATGAGCAGGTCAGAGATAATAAAGATAGAATCTCTCTCTCTCTCTCTCTCTCTCTCTCTCTCTCTGTATGTATATATATATATATATATATATATATATATATATATATATATATATGAAGAAATAAAGTTTTAAGGTGTGCTATATTTATGGGATAACGTGCTCAATATCAGAGATATAGTGTATGTAAATATAAATATAAAAGTGAACATTGAAGTCAACACTCAGGCCTAACGATTACACACAGCATGAAACAGCCTGTCGCCTCTGAATGTTGACTTCAATGTTCACTTTTATTTATATATATATATATATATATATATATATATATATATATATATATATAATGTTTAATGTTAATGGGGATATACAATAATGACGGTTGAATAAAGGCTGGTAATCTGTAGGAACCTATACTGCTTACTTTCTTTTCAATCTGAGGATGGAAACAAATCACTTTATAGTATAAAAAAAAATTCAATCATTTGATAATTTAATACAAAACATTTATTCATTAAAATATTTCCAGATTTAAAATCTGTTTGCATCATATTTCTCTTCAGAAGTATGATGCTTTTTTTTTTCTAAGTGTCATCAGATGTGTTATGGTTTCTTAGCCACATTCGAACTGATCCAATGTATATCTTATCAAATTTATGACTAGAAGATTTGCCACGTTCTTAATTTCAAAACTATTTCTTTTGTCAGAATAAATTATGTTGAGCAGATAAAACCCTCTTTCAGCTTCCGCAGAACTTACGGCAATGGTATTAATTATATTTTTAGCTATTATATATCGGCTATTAATATATAAGATTTTTTTTGGATAATCCAACAAACGTTTCACGCGAACCGGTAGAATGCCACCACTAGGTATAAAATACAAAAGTTATACATATATATATATATATATATATATATAGTTGCGTTGATGTGACTTTGTGAACCTAGGTTTCACTCTCTTTGCGATCGTCAGACAAATTGATTAATTTGGAAATTTTGGATTTATTTATGGTTGCGGATGGAGAAATTGCCGTCGGAACCCCACTTATACTTATGCAGACACACGGACACACACGTTCACGCATTGCAGCTTACAAAAACATAAACATATATGATCAGTGTGGGACTAGGCATATATGCGCATCCATGCGTCGTTGCGTGCATACGTACGCAATTGGTCGTTGTATTCAATGTTGGAATTGTGTAGCGTATTTTCTTCACAAATGGCAGTGCCAACTTATAGATCGATCGTCTATTTTGTTCACTGAATAACTTTTTCTCACACACATATACGTATGCACATGCGTTCACACACCTATCTGTCAGTTTCTTGGGGGGTTGTTTTTTTTTCTTTTGCATTACTTAAGATGGGGTCTGTGTTTGACTATAATAGTTAAATTTGTTTTTTATTTTTTTAACTTTTAATGCTGCTTTGTTGCTTTTAATACTGGTTATTTGTTTGTTTTGGGCGACTGCGCTAATGTAAATGGTAAAAATTCTAATTTATAATACTTATATTGGTATGCGGTGGTATTAATTTTGCTGGGGAGCGAAGTATAATTGTAGACTAATGCGGCACTGGTAAATGTGGTGGTAAAATAGTAGGAATTCCATAATGGTTGGTATATTGAGATAAATGAGGATAAATGGTAAGAAAGATATGATAATTACAATATTAAATAAATTAATAGTAAGATTGAAATAATAATTACAATATTTACTATTATTAAGTGGAATGACGGTGGTGAACTATAATTAGTGATGACAGATGTGTTTTGTTAACATGCATAAACTTTATTAGATATAGGCTTTCGAATTTCATTTTCTCTTTTTTGGTCACGTGATGGCAGAAAGTAGCGTTGTAAGAAATTTTTCCTGGGTTTGGAAATGAGCACTGATCATTTATTTAGTAGTGGAAGGGAGATTAAGGCTATTTTATCCGCTTGGCAAAGTTTACTTTTTTTTTTCTTTTTTTTTTTTTTTTTTGCAAATTCAAATGTTATTTTTATGCTTTTCGTTTAGTGTTAGTGGGTTGCATATGTGCTTTGATAGAGTTGTATTCGTTGCATATTTTCTGTTTTTAAATGTTGTTTTGTGTAAATAGCTATATTTATTTTTCTGTTTTCTTTTGGAACTAACTGAAGCTTCATATATTTCGTAACCTTGTAGACATTTACCGTTTAGCAGGTATTCGTACTTTATTCTGCATTTAGAGAAGTGGACTATTATTTGTGATCTACTGTCGACACTTCTATTATTTTTATGATTTGGAGAAAAGTTTTAGTGAAGCTATAATTCTTTGAGTTGTTTCTTCTGAATAATTTCTGAAATTAGTTTTACTTTTGGAATTGCTTCTCAATGAGTACGCTGAATGATAACGCTCTATTTCGGTTAGATTGTTTTCCTATAAGATTTAAATGAAAGTTTTGTTGTGAAACTTGTGTCTTTAATATATTTCATACCCGCGTTTTTTTCTGTTTTTTGTTTTGTTTTGTTTTGTTTTGTTTTTTTTTTGTTTTTTTTTTTTGTTTTTTTTTTTTTGGCGAATTGTCAGATAATCTACAGTTGATGGATTTTGTTTGATCAGGCACTTTGGATAATTAGAGGAAATGTCGATGTAAAGTCTGTTGTTGTTTGGTTTTCTGGACGGTTTTGCGGACTTTTAAAGTTCCATATAAGAAGACTACTCCTTTTTGGTCTGTTTTAATGTCGATTTCGAAACCTATTTTTTTATCATTTTCTTTTATTATTGTTATGAATCTATCGGAGTTGACTTGTCATCAATTGTCCAAATAAATACTGGGCAATTTTTTTTCTCGTTCTCTTTTTCACTTGACATTTCAGCGTAGACCTTTAAAGGATGTGATCTCTCGCAGACATTTACGTTTTTCCCAACTTGTGGTAAAACGCCATGAAACAACCATACACGTACGTAAGAACATTCACCAAAATAAAAACTCTTTACGTTCACACACAAACGCAAATGTTAATGTCTATGTCCATTGTAAAATTGTTGTTTAATACATATACTTGTTTGTGTATATATACACTGCGTGCCAAATTATTATCGAGACAACTTTTTTTCTAATATTTCAAAAACTGTCCACTCAATTCACAAATTTCGTACCAATCAGCGCAATTTAAACAAACTGGCGCCATATTTGTTTTCAGCACGGTGATTTGCACAGCTATGTATGTCTTTTTGTTAAAATACCTCCAGTCTATTATTGATCATGTGTTTTTCCATCGATAAAAATGTAAAGCAGTTCTTATTTCAGAATCATTTTTGTTTAATTTCGCCCACTCAAGGCAAGAAAACCACAAGACGTAAAGACTTACTGAGTGTGAAAGCATATAAGAAAAAGAAAGAAATATTATCACAGAACAATAAAAGAACAAGAATTGACAAAGAAAGAAGAATTGGCATTGAATTTAAGTTTTTGAAGATCACAGTTGATTCGAAAGCAAAAAGTCGAAAGTGATTCCCACAAATGAAAAATGCGACAGTATAAGCTATTAGCTTAGAACGTACGGTTAGATCTAGCCATTGTCCAATTGTTAGATTAAGATTTGAACCACTGTAACGAAGAAATGATTAAAGATATCTTACTGGAATTCTCCGCGGTTATTATAAAACTATAGGGCTCTACTTTAAACAATAAGAATGTATTTAGCTTTAAGTTGAAATGATGATCCTTCTTCTAGTTGTGACCTCCTGATTCAGTTTTGCTTTCTACTGTTCCCGCTTTTTTAAAATTAATTCACAGTTCTCTTGATGGTTCTTGAATGGATCTGAAGATGAAAGCCAGAGTATGAATGCCGGTACTATTATTGAAGGTCTGAATGATCTTTTTCATTTCACTATTAATAGAGGGGCTGACACAAAACGATTTTAACCTGTTCTATTTTTAGCTGAATAACTCAAAGGGATTTTTCTGTTATTCTTATGACAAATGCTCAGCCGACATTTCCCATAGGAACCACTTCTTTCATCTATTTCGTAGCGAGATGTCGGACTGCAATAGACGTCTCTTTGCCTCCGCTCGTAACGAGTGTAAGCGTGTCCTCAACGATGCTAAGTCACTATTTGCTACTCGGATGAAGGAGCGTATTGCATCTCGCAAATTTGGCTCCAAAGATTATTGGCATCTCTGCAAGAGCATTTTGAACAATTGCAAATCCTCTATACCTCCTTTGTTCAACCAGTTCAAAGTCCTGACCTCCTCTGCCGTCAAGGCTGAATGCTTTGCTCGAAAATTTTCATTCAACTCAACGCTCGACTCTTCCGGTGTACCCATATCCGACTTCCCTTTTAGAACTGAGGCCCTATTGAGTGGGTTACACATAACCCTGTCTTTGGTATAGGTCATTATCTCCAATTTAGACCCCAACAAGGCTAGTGGTGGGGATGGGATAACAGCCATTGTCTTGAAGAAATGCGCGCCTGAACTGGCGCCCGCCCTCTCTAAACTATATAACTACTGCCTCAAGGAATCTTGTTTTCCTGACTGCTGGAAGTCCTCTTCGATTGTTCCAGTCTTCAAGAACTCTGGCGTCCCCTCTGACCCTTCTAATTAAAGTTCTATCAATCTCCTATCCCTCTTCGGCAAAGTCTTCGAAGCCCTAATCAATGCCGAAGTGGTTAACCACCTTACATCCCATGATCTGCTCTCAGACAAGCAATATGGCTTCCGCTTTGCCCGATCTACAGCTGATATGCTTACGGCCATCACTGAAACTATCTACCAAGCTCTTCAAAAGAGATGGAACAAATACATTGAGTCAATTGCTTCATCCACCGCAAGGAAAGTTGTCTCCCTGTGCCGCGCCAGGAAATTTTTCTCCCCGGAATCGATCCTTCAGATCTATAAATCAACAATTCGCCCTTTCATGGAGTATTGCTGCCATATATGGTCTGGAGCCCCTTCTGTTTGCCTCGGGGTTCTTGGAAAGAATCGGAGGCGGATATGCAATATAATTGGCCCTGTTTTGGCATCTCGTCTACAGTCGCTCTCCCACAGACGGGCCGTCGCCTGTCTCTGTCTTTTTTTTACAAATACTTTCATGATAATTGCTCCGAGGACCTGCATTCGCTGGTTCCCAGACTTCATGAATTCAAGCGCCCGACGAGGCTGGCATCCCGCTCTCACCCTTTCACTGTCGAAACTATAAAATGTAGCCGTCTCTTCAACTCCAATAGCTTCATATCTCGCACCTCTCGCCTGTGGAACTCCCTTCCCTATTCCAGTTTCCCTGAGAGTTATAATCTCCAACTATTCAAATGTAATGTCAATCGACATCTCCAGTTGCCTTGATCTATCCACTATCCTTCTCCTCATCTTTTCCTCTATCACTCCTATCTGATCTTGCTCCAAATCTTCTGTAACCCCTTGCGTCCTAGTGGCTTCCCGCCTTTCTTGGGGTGAAACGCATAAAAAAAAAGGTGTCAATATGGCTAAATGTCTTATCTGAAAACCTGAAAAAAAATCCTCAAATTATTTGTTTGTTTTTTTTTTTTTGGGGGGGGGGTTCAGATATTAAACATTTTGTGGGATTGATAATTATCCCATGCTGTTAAACGAATTGGACAATTTTGTTGTTACACCCGGTATGTATTGTTTCATTCAAAAACGACTGACAAGGTTCTGCGGTTAAGTTTTTTTGTTTGTTTTTTTTTTTGTAGGGGGGGGTTATTTAATATTTCTTGTTATCATAATTGTAAATCTTATAAGAACACAAGAAAAATTTAATAAAAAACTTAACCGCCAAATTTTGTTTTACACCATGAGGTTAACACCTATTCAACATAACTCGAACTTAAACCGACATTCATTTCAAACTTTTGTCTGTTAATAACGATCACAATGGCTATCCACCACTTTCTACATTCTATGAAAACAACCGAGAATCGAAAGTACTCAAAACATAACTTCACCTTATATAATTTCATTTACAAGTTTCCACCTGAAATCAAATTGATTATTTAACAACAGTGGAAACTCGCCAAAAATCTCAACAGACTTTCCCTGTCTGTGTATACTAATGGTAAATACAGCCGTTTCATTATAAGGAAATATTCGAGATTAATTACACGAGTAGCTGATGCTACTCAATGGATGATTTTCTACATTTTTTTGCCCACCAAAAACGTGTAGTATCTGCCCTCGAGCAGGTAAACTAAATCTTATATCTCAATTGTGTTTGTTTCTTCGGACAGAGCACAAGTCGACTGTTTCTTTGTCTAGAGGCAGAGCTCAACTAGAAAAATATTAAGAGGTACCCGGTTCCGGGGAACAGCTGCTCGCGGATGTACCTCCTTTATTAAATACAGTAGGCTGATCGGTAGTAATACCAACGCCAGCGAACCAACGGCTGCAGGCGGTTGTGCTATTTTGCGACCTGATCTGAGTGTATGCGCTCGGGCTCCCCACACTAAACTAACCTTGTGTCACATCCTGACAGCGTAGAGCGGTAAGTAAAAACAATGTGCTCTTAATCTCTAACAGCAATGCTAATAGAATAATCGTTTCCTTATAACGAAAAGTTCGGAATTTATTGACCGAGTTAGTTAATAAAATTCATCTTTTAAAACATTTCAGTGCCGTATTTATTATTGATCTTTTCAGTCGTGATGGGGGCTTCCTTTTTAATCTTTTATGCTTACGGTCACATCAGGTTGAATCACCGGTTGACGTACTATCACCGAAGTTAATATAGATGAGTGAAAACTTGGGAATACCAGGTGCTTGTGCGGGTGATGTAATGGATAATTGCTCGTAATTTTTAATGGGAGAGCCGAGACGCAATTCCCATTGGGTTCGTTATATTCACTTACAGATAAATGGATCCACTTCTCCCTTCCCACCGCCAACACCAAAAGCTATGTTTTAATTAGTAAAAGTTGTATCACTAAACCATTATTATGTAAAAAAAAAAATTCTAGCTTAAAATATTCTACAAAGAGTCAATAAGCCGTAAAAAACGAAACAATGGATCGATAATTCCCCTTTTAACTCGTGTGGAATCTCATCACATTGATTATATTATTTTCTCCTTTAGTTAGATATGCGATGCATTTTAATTGTTTCTGATGTTCAAATCGCTCAAGGGATATGTTTTGTTTTTTCGTTTTGTTTTGTTTTTTTGTTTGTTTTTTTTTCTTTCTTTTTTTTTAGCTGTTTGTTACAATACTTTGTTAGTAATTTTGTAAGCGGAATCCACGATGTTCGAATAAGCGTGGTCCTCGCCAGAGGCTTTATTCGCTTGAAGCCATTTTTAATCATTGATCTGAAAAAGCGATTGTATACAGCGGAATGTTTATTTCTGATCGAATATGGCGCCATCCTATTTAAGAAAATGTCTTGTTTTTGTAAATTAATATTTTGGTGTTGTAGCAATTTGTGGTATTGTGCAGAAGTCTCACAAGCTCAGCCCATCTTATGTTTAATTTCCTTGTCTAAAATTTGTTATAATTGATCCATACACAAAGGTACCTGAAGTCTTTAGTATTTACTAATTCTACATCATGAATTATTATGATGGATTCATAAGAAGAGCCATCATTGCTTTCCTTCCATTTCCAGATCATGTTTTCTGTTTTGGAGATGTATATAAAGGTGTTTACGCATTTAATTTTATCCTTACTTTCAGAAGAGTTCCATATTTATGGAAAGATTTTTGGAGAGGCTGTCAAATATTTATGTATGTACACAAACATTTCTTTTTGCCATATACTTATTCTAGCCAAGTGCCAGAAAGACTGGAATCATAGAATCCTGGCACGTATTCAAAACTCCTTTTTCTCGCCATTCTGAATATAGCAATTTAAACAGAAAACCACTTTAATGACTACAGTAGCATCACTCATACCACACGTGTACACAACAACGTGAGTTTAAGTATATCCATCTGTGTATGTAATATATAATTTAATATTTTCAACCTGGTAGAATGTGAACTAAATTATATCTTTAACATCATTGAAGGCTCGAAATGAAAACACCATTGTTAATATTGTGGTACATCAAAAGTATTTTCGTTTTTTATTCATTTTTTTATTTATCGGAAACTTCTCGAAAGGTCCTGTGTCTGTTTACATTGTTCGGACTGTTGTCTCCATCTTTATTGCCATTTTCACGACGTTTGTGTTGTTGTAAGCTCCGGCCTTCTTGTGGTGATTGGAATTTCGAACTGAACCCTTTATTTCGTCCACCGGGGTAGATTGTTCTAGTTTCGCGTGTCATGCCTCTTCTGAATGTCTCAGTTATTTCTCTTTAACTCAACTCTCCAAGTTTCTGTTCAGGTATAGTTAGTTCAACCACTGGATCCAACCAACGCTTTTATCCACTGGGCTATGTGCCCTGTGTCTTTTTAAAGTTTATTTAATGGATTTAATATGGTATGTTTTCAATGATCCTTGCTCTTCTGAGAATGTTCCATTGCTGGGAGGCTGGTTTGAATTGTGTTCGCGTTTGAAAACATAAAAATCGATAAGTAATAGTTACCTTTTTTTTGTTTGTTTGTTTTTTTTGGGATTCATATCAAAAGACATTTCACTACCCTTAAAATTGAGTAGGACCGCCAAATATGTTTAATTTATTTCCACTTCCCGAATTCTGTGAGTGCTTATCGGCATTGAGGCCCCAAAATCTTCGGAATTATTAGAATCTCAATACTTTGTCGGACATTACACCATTTGAAACGAAATATACAGCTGAATAATGTGTTTTTTTAAAAGAAACGTCACTCAGGATAGATTCCAGGATAGCTTTACACAGATTACTTTTCTTTATTATCTGTAAATTCGTATACATTATTGGGATTATGGGGGAGGGGTTTTTCCTCATCTTTTTCTTTTGAATTTATACGTCATTCTTTTCCTATACTGGCTGCAAAACACAGCCTACAATACTAGCATAATAATAATAGCATCAGAAGAGGTTAAAGAGAAAACTGTAGGCCAGACTACAATTTTAACTCGGCTTGCGGATTCTATTTTCTGCATCCATAGTCATTACACTCGTACAAATATTGACAAAGCTAATCGCCCAGACACCGTTATTGGAGACCAAAAGAAAACTGCCTTCTTATTGACATGGAAGTCTCCGCAGACTGAAATGTATCTTTGATGATCTTCAAAACGCTATCAAAATACAAGGACCTTGAAATTAAAATCTCCAAAATGTTGCACATGAAATCATCAACAATCCCTGTTATAGTTGGAACCCTCGGGCTGATTGAAAAAGATTAGTCTCATTGAAGGGATTCCTGGTAGCGCATGCCTTAAAGAAATACAAAAAACACTGTTCTCACGAGTACAGCCCACACCTTACGAAGGGCTTTATTTATGTAAAATATATATATATATTTTTAATTTTTCAGTGGAAAATATCATGATGCCATTTCTGACATTAGGTCTCTGGGCGGGACCCGGAAAGAAATGAGTACACACCAGAAATCAAAAGAAGAAATAATAATAATAATAATAATAATAATAATAATAATAATAATAATAATAGTAGTAGTAGTTTTTGCATGTTTTTAAGACATTGTGATTCCAGGGAAGCGCTTTATGTATGTAAAAGGTGGAGGAAATTTCTATATTGTTAGTTTCTTTTTGATTTTTAAGAAATATGCAAATTGAAATGTCATGGTGCCATTGCTGACATTAGATTTCTGGCAAAGAGCCGGGAGATAATGATCAAATTAAATAATGATACCGGCAATAAAAATAACAGTGAGTAACAATAAAACTCCAGAAATGTAAACACGAAATATGTTCCGGTTTCTTCTTCCTATTTTTATATGCCAGGTTCTTTCAGAATGTAAGCGACCATGTCTCACAATAACTTATCTTTTGCTGCTTAATTTAATTTTGTACCCTTTGCCATCCTTCCTTGTACCTGTCCTGCCATCGATTCACAAACATGTTAAGTGGGTTACTCGCGGCTTTACCTTGTTTTATCGCCTTCAGTTTATCCTGAGAGTGTTCAATTTTCCAGAGCCTCTTTCCTCATTAACTGTCCAAAAACATTCAAATCTCTCTTTTTCATTGTAAATATAAGTGTTCTTTTTAATGTTTTGAATTTTTCTGCTATATGCCATGTCCCTTTAGAACGTGGGCTCTCACGGCTCTTCACAATTTCTTTCCTTTAGTAAAGTTTACCTTATTGCTATCTATCCTAATCCCTGTTCTACCAAACATTTACACAAGCTTATTAAGTAGGTTATGCGATGCATTCTTCTGCAACTTCAATATGTCATGCCAGCGTTACATTTTCCAAGCCCTCTTTACCTGCCATAAATATATCAACTCTCCTTTTCTGATTCTGGGGATAAGTATCTTTTTTATTTATATTTTCTCTTAAACTTCATCATTGTACGCTTGTTCAATCCCTGTTATTCTCGGCATCCTCGTGTAGAACCACGTTTATGTTGTCTCTTTTTCGTCTGTGAGATTCTCACTGCTATATAGGAGGACAGATACTACATAACAGTTCAGTAAACTTTTCGTTATTCCCAGAGACAGTTTCCCGTTACTTCGTACTGTCTTAGCTTTTAGAATTTCAAATATTGAATTCCAAGGTATTTAAATGCTTGTACTTGCTTGATTTTGGTGCTTCCAATGTATAATTCGCATGTTCGTTTGTTACTTGTTTTTCACAACAATACATTCTGTCTTCTATGTCTAGTTCTTTCTTATCGCTTTCCTTTACTAACTTCTGGGGGAGTTCCTGCAATTTCCTTTCTGTATCTGTTATCAACACCGTGTCTCCTGCATATCTAATGTTGTTAGGATTGTGTACATCAATAATTGTTTTAATCATTTACCGCAATCAAGGCGATAATGCCGCTAAGACGTAAGCGGTTACTAAGACAGAAAGAGAATGAAAAGATTTTAGTGATGAGATAGGATAATAAAAGAACAGGTTAAGGAAGACGGAAAATTTACTTTCAGAAGATTTCAAACAGCAGGGGTGCAATAAACTAGAAGAGAATTCCATCGGCAAGAAGTGCGAGAAAAGAAAATAATTATAATAGAAAATACGGTTGCATAGCTAGTTCAACATTAAAACGGTGAGACCTAGATTGCTAACCTAGTAGTACGCTTAAATTCATACAGTCTTGGAACCATTGTGGAAAGCTCATCAGAACAATGAAACCATTATTATCTAAAAATATTTTCTGGCTTAAAATATCACAGAAAGAGTTAATAAGCCGTAAAAAAACGAACCAATCGATCAATAATCTCCTTTTAAATTGTGTGGAATCTCAGCACCTTTATTATGTCATTCTGTCTAAGCCTTCTGTGGCTTCCCTCTGTCTTTGTAGAAAAGACAGAGGGAAGACAAATTAACTGAAGTAGAGATACACTGACATATTGTACGTTTTAATGTGCTATGGATATTAAAAGAAGGTTTTCTAATGCGTATTCTCTAGGTAGATAAGCTTTCCTCACTTAGAAATTGGTGTAACATTATATTATGATAACATTTCCTTAACTACTATTTTAAAGGCAATTAACCCAACTTAGTAAATATAGTCTCTTCGCATTAAAAAATAGTTATATATTTTTTGTGTTCAAATACTTTCTAAAAATTTTCTCTAAATTTTAATAACTACAAAAAAAGACAATCTTGCTTGCGAGAGATACACTTCTTTGCTGTTTTTCTCTATTCCAGTCCGTCACACTGACTATTAATCTAATACATTTTGTCTTTACCGCAAGTTTTCATTCAATATATTCTTTCTTCTTCCATAACATTTTTATACATACTGAAGCCTAGAGTATACATTGGCCTTTCGCAACAAAACAAACACGATACTGTTTATTTCTGGAACATAAACTCATTAAACGGCTGAATAAACATTATCTGTCTGTTCTATTTAATAGAACATATTACATATATACATATATAGAGAGAGATTCTGTTTCGGAAAAAATAAACATAGAAGATAAAGCTTTTAATGCTAGCAGTCTTTGTAATTAATGTCCTCAGAATCAGCCACAAATAAAAACTATATATTTAAGTTATGTTCCCGACTAGAGATTTGGCAGATATATTATCGGTTCGCCATGGAGGAGTTCAATAGAAAATCTGACAAAAGAGCACATACTATATTTTCGAGTTGAAGATTTAATTTTCTTCGTTTATATATATATATATATATATATATATATATATATATATCGATAACAAAGATGATGTGGAGCCAGAAATTCTGTCATTTAGTGGATGTCTGAAAGAAATGACATTTAAGGCAAGCGGTCTTTGCATTAAGTTCTCAATATCAGAAATAGACCTTTATCAAATGAATAAACTATTTCCATGTGGAGCAGTATTTCTCCCTTGAACCACTCCGTTCTGTCGAGGATCAAAGTGTTATTTCACGAAGCTGAAGCTATGATCAAGCTATGGTGACAGGGCAGTATCTACACACACTATAAAACCTGTTATATGCACATAAATTTATATACATCCATGCACATTGCATCATATATATATATATATATATATATATATATATATATATACACAAGTATGTGATTGGTGTCTACGGAATAAATTCCAATAACCAACAATTACTATTCTTAAAATAGTGCTCAATACAGAGTAGAGCAGATATAATTATTTATTTTAAAATTATAACATAAATATCTTATAAAATCACTACAAAAATGAAGTTAAATTTAACATCATCATCATTTGATAAGACACCGGAGGGGTTGAAACAAAATGGTTATTTTTGTAGTGATTTTATAACATATTTATGTTATTAATTTAAATAAATAAATATATATATATATATATATATATATATATATACACACATACACACATATATATATACACACACACACACACACACACACACACACACACACACACACACACACACACACACACACATATATATATATATATATATATATATATATATATATATATATATATATATATATCGAACTGGTAAACATTGGCTCTTAGGGAAGCAACTTATATCAATAGATGACAGAACGGTTAATGAGGAATGGTAAACAATTTACTAAGTAAAGTTTCATTTGTTCAACTCCAGATGTCCGAAAGCTAAAAACAGTATTAAGAAACAAGAAAATTTCGTTAAAAACAAAGAAAAGAATGCTGAAATGCTATGTAATATCAATCATCCTATATAGCAGTGAACATTGTACAATTTCCTCACAGATGAAGGGAAGACTCCAGGCAATATAGATTTGCTTCTAAAGGATTCTAGAATACTTATGTAATAGACTGTGGCCTCTTGGTGTTGACCAAAATTCCCACTCATATTCACCCGCTCTATCTTTGATATTGAGCACTTTCGTCGATAAATATTGCATATCTTAAATTTATATTTCATAAAATATATATATGTGTGTGTGTGTGTGTAAATATAAAAGTGTAAAGTGAAGTCAACTCCAAGCGGTAACAGCCTGTTTCATGCTGCAAATCAATCAGGCCTGAAGATTGTGTTGAAGCATGAAACAGAATTCGTTTTGATCTCAGCGTCCACGTTCATATTTTCATAAACTCTGTCTCTGATCACTTTTACCAATATACAAGCAAGGATTATTAAAAGAATCTGCATTGTTTGTCTGTTGAAGTTTTGATTATATTTTTCCAAATTTCAGATGTGTTGAGTATTGTTTTCGAAGTTGTGGATAAACCGTCCGAAGTTGGTATTTTCAAATATTTTCGACTTTCGTAGTTATTATCAAGAACAGATGTGGCGTCTATGTGGCCAGACTTCCTTTGTCAGCAGCCTGACATTCTTTGGAATCTGGCCGTTTGAAATGGTTTAGCGTGACGTGATGTGAAACGGCTATTGGGAACGGGTATCTAGTATTTTACAAGAGAATGGAAATATCAGATGATAAGGACACAGAATATTAAAAATTTACCCAAAATCCATCTATTTTACATAAGCTACAAATAAAAATGTCGATTATTACCTAAAACGACTTGATTTTGTTAATCAATCGAAGTTGACGTTAATTTACTAAACGTAGCCTTCGTTTATCTCAAGATCAGTATAGTTGGGATCGAACTTAATACATTGTCGTAATGGTCGCCAGCAACTAATCAAAATAGGCACAGCCGGTTTCGGAATGAAATTATACACTACCTTTATCATTCATCGAGTTTAATGTATTCTTGAAAGAACAGTTTACTTTGGAAAGTTCTGGAAATTACGAAAGCGGACGTTGACGGTATTAAAATATTTTAGATTCTCCATGCATATGAAGTATCAATTCCGTAAGTATTAAGTTAAATATTATTCACTCAGATTATTAATTTATATTATACTAATTTCAACGCGCTTTTTGTTAATGGAATGCGGGACTAAAAATTCATTTTATTCCTATATTGTGTCAACTTTATAGTGTTAGAAAGATGTGAAAAAATAAAACATTTGTAATAGAAATGCTTCTTTCAGTTGCTAAAAACGTTTAAATATAAAAATCAATAAAATTCAATTTTTGCTACACAAACCTTTTGCTAAATCGATGACTAAATTTATTGATTAAAAGTTTTCCTTGTGAGAAAAAAGAAATTGTTGAAATTTTTTTTATATAACGAAAATTCTTTTTATATGAAACGCTAATATTTTCCTTCAATTCGGTATTTTCTTGATTTTTTAAAAACGGAACTGTAAAAATAAAATTGTTTTCACAATTTTTTTTGTGAAAATAAAATCTAATGAGATCGAAATTATATCCGAAAGCGGAATTTTTAAAAGTATATCTTGATTTGTTTGACTGCGTTTCCGTAATGTATGTTTTTTTCATTTAATAATTTGTATAAATTTGTTTTCAGAAATTTATCTGACATTTTCTTTTTACAATGAAATGTTTCAAATTACTGCATTTAATCTTTCTGTTGATTCACTTGAGATCCAGTTATGAACTAATAACAATGTTTTAATAATTGAAGAGAACATTAACAAGTACTTTTATATTTACACTAGTTTAAACCTCCATACTATACACTATGGAAATCACCCCCTCCCTGCTAGAATATTTCCACCTACCGACCACCTGTAGAAAAAAAAAACGTGAAAAACAGAACTTAAGAATAGAACGTTCTGGATTTTGCGCTGATAGTTTCAAAACATCTTGTTGCTAAGGAATTCGTCCGCCGAATATAACGTCACGTCAAAGTAGGCTACGTCCAATAAACTTCAAATACATATATTTATGACAATTTAACTGACACACTCAGAAGCTCACCAAGATGTGAGGGCAAAAAGATGTCGCCCCCCCACCCCACAACCAGGCGTATGTGTGAAAGGACGTAAAATTTTCTTTTGTTTATAATGCCTGTTAATCAGTAATTACGTCATCCCCCTCGGTTATAAAGCAATTAGCCTATTTTATGTGAATAAGAAACTTATGTTATTTTCTGTGTACACGGGCAGTCATAATTTTGGCCTACTTTTTAAAAAGTGTTTCTATTGAAGTACTTTTAAAATTTCACTCCAGGGTTTAGCTGAATATAATTGGCCAATAATTATTTTGCTTAAATTAGCCAGCATTACAGAATTGCTATTTCCATACATAGAAACATTTGATCCATTTTTCTTCTATTTCGAACATTTAATACTATTGAGTAGTTTTTCCTAAGCTTCTCTCTCTACCATGATGCCCATGATTTTAATTGGCTAAAGAATAAGTATCTTTTCTTAGCTGATTTATGTTTCCTCTCTATCTCTTCCGTTTTCTGTGTTTAGGCTCTCACGAGAGTACTTTAGTTAACACCTCTTCTTCTCAAAATGTACCCAAGGAAATTCAGTTTTCTAATCCGTGAGGATTCCATCATATTCTGCAATTAACCTCGGCGCTCTTTGCATAAACCAAGTAAAGTCCTAAGCATAGTCCTTAGTTTGGGTCGTTTTTAAGTATATTTTAATGAATGGATATTTATTTTAGATTTCATTTTCGTATACATAAATATGTCTGCCAGCTTTTAGAGTACGCCGTTAAGAATATTTATTGACTGCCGTTAAACAAAAATGAATGCGCATTCTTCCTTTGAAAAATCTAAGATGCAGCAGATTTGCCTCTCAAATAATGGTAAGACAGGGTGCTCAGTAAAAAAAAGGAATAAATTCAGAAATAAACTTATTTGGCTACCACAATTCATGGACAAGCTGAACAATCATCGTAGATGTTAAAAATGTTAGCCTGAGTGTTCAACAGAGTTGTAAGCCTTGTAGCAGTAGCTTTGCGCATAGTGTCAAGATGAAGTTCCAAGTTTCATTTAATTTCCACTTCAATGGATCAATATCGACGATGTCAGGACGACGGTTTTGCAAGTGAGTTAGGAGTATACTCCAGATACAGCAATCCATAACATTCAGATCTGGGCTTTTAGAGGGCCACAGATTAACTAATTAGAACTGGTGTATTTTCCCGAAGAATAAATTAGTCGCCTTTTTACTAGGCAAAGGCTGTAGATGAAGACATATTGCCACTTATGTTTTATCATTAAGTAGGAAGTATTTATACTTAACACTGTATAATTGATTACGTAGGCTTCATTTGGGCGTGACTTTTTTAAATTATCCTCTGGCAAGAAAGCCGGAAGTTATTGCTTCAATAATCAGAAGTAGAGCGTAGTGACATCCATACCATATCACTTAAGAGACTCTTTTCAATAGGCAATGTTTGTGTCGGTGTTATAAAACAAAATATCCCGGCCTTTTTCGATGACCAACATCCGTTATTATGCCCAGGAGTTCACAGTATCTGACATGAAGTTCACACGGTGCACACTTTTTTTTTTTATTCCATAGCAAAGTTAGCATTACTTTATTTACTGATTGCCGAACCTCAAATTTTGAACGACTGATACATTCCAGGTCACAGATACGGCCCTTCTCTTCGGAGTAATATAATGAATCTCGGTCGACTAACTCGTAGCTATATGCTCTTGAAAGTCTCCATTCGCTCTTGTATACCATTCCAAAAGATGGAATGAAACGCACAGATTCTTGAATTAAAATAATTTTGGACCCTGGGCTAGCTTTATGCCTTAAGCTTACAATCATCTTAAATCTGTCTATTGTTTATGGTATCAGTTATATCTGTTAAGACGTTATATAAACATACACTTAATATTAAGGCTCCTCTGGTCATTATAAAAAGGACTGCATGCCTCCCACAATTGGATTTCTGCTTATAAGATTAATAATGTTTTAATTCCGGTGACTTATGCCTATTTTACATGTGACGCACAATTTTCATATTAGATTGAGTCAATTCTTCTTCTTGTATCTCATTTATTCCTAAAAAGTACAATTACATTTTATTCAGTTTCTTGTGTCTTTTCTATAAATACGGTAAATGTTCTGATGAACTCTCTTCTATGTTAACTAAACTTTATGAATTTAAGCGCATTATTGCATTTAACGGTAAGATTTCATCGTTTTAGAGTTGAAATGACGAGATGTAACCGTAAGTTCTATGCTAAAAGTTTTTCTTTTCTCGTTTGTGGAACTCTCTTCCGACTGACCTTGCAGTGAAGTTTGATCTTCAAAAATGATAATGCAATCTCAATCGTTAACTTCCATTCTCTTAAATTCTTTTCCTTTCTCTTGTTCCTTAATGTTCTTCTCATATTCATTCACACTCCGTAACCATCTGCGCCTTAGTAGTTCTGTTGCCTTGCTTGGGGTGAAATGATAATTTTTTTTTTTTTTTAATTCCACATTTATTGTTTGATTTATTGTCACTCATCAGGCACTTCTTTCATACATTTTGAATGAAATTTCACAGGTTTTTATATATATATATATATATATATATATATATATATATATATAAATTGTCTTTCATGTCCTATCTACAATAGAAAAATTATAATAAAATATATTTTTGAAAGCATAAATATTTTTTTTAAATTTAGGTAAAATTTTTATAAATAATAAAAATGATTCAACAAACTAAATGTTTTTGAAAGTATATTTAATTTTTAGAAAATTAAATTACGGCTCCATTTGCAATGCCGTCTGTCTGTTGGCAGACAAATTTGATCGCAAATTTTCTTGAAATATTTTTATTTAACATTTCACTTCGTTTAAATTTTTGTCTATAATAATACTAAACTTTAACAATTTAATTCAAGATTTTTTTGTAATAGTAGTAGTATTAATTTTGTTTTAATGAACTTTTTACAATTTTTGTTTCAAATATTTGAATGAATAAATTTTAAACTTTTTTTTTTTTTTTTTTTTGTTCAATCAGTCGTATTTAATATTCTTCTTTTAAATTTAATTTGTTATTTTAATAATCATTTTTTTTAAGTTACGCTTTATGTCTCCGAGTTGGGAAACTCTGAAATTAATGTGTAGTAGATGGGTGGGGGCGTACCATAGCTTCTGTGTAGGGCCGACACCCTTGCTCAGGATTGTCTAGACTAATTCAAGATATTTTGTTTGAAATTTGTTTCTTTTCTTTTTTAAGTAAAAAAGGAATAGATACTGAGTTTCTTTTTTAAAATCTATAATAATGAGTGAATAATAAAAAGTTAAAATAATTACACAGAAAGATACAGAAATATAAATTCAAGTTAATGCAATTATGTATTTTTAATTCTAAAATCTTCGCAAATCCAAATAATAGGATGATAATATTTTTGCAAAATGGTGGCTTGAGTGATACTGAGTATATATATATATATATATATATATATATATGTAGTTTGTTTGTTTTTTTTTTGTTTTGTTTTTTCTTTTTTTCCTTTTGTTTTAACCGGACACACACAACTGCCCTTTATAAATATATGTATAGACTGATCGGGGTTGATTTTGGTCGTCTTGTTTAGAGAAAGTGGTTGTTTTGCTTTGATAAAAAAAAAACACGAAAGTATCCTATGAAACGGAAAAAAATTAAATACAATTTTCAATGGAATAACATGTACGCAGTTTTAAGAGATGGCATAGGAGTTTTATATTGGAATTCCAATGCAGACATTTCATTTTAGATTTGTTATAACTGATTCTGTTGATGGTGATATAGAAGTTTGTATAAATAAATATTTGAAATTATGCTAATAAATAGTAAATCGGAAAATAGGTGTTTTTATTGAAAATCGGAAACGGCAAGTTTTTAATCTTATTCTAAAGGAATTTGCTGTTTAATATAAATATTTTAATTCTCGTTAGAATTATAATCTTGGTCATAAGTATAAAACATATGTTAAATATTTTTTTATTTATAAGTAAGAATAGAATGCTCGTTAGAATTCTATTTAGAATGTTATGAAAAGCTATTTTCTAAAATTTTCACCAAAACCAAGAATAATACTTTTTCTTCCATTTTATTTATTTTTTTTTTTTAATTCTTGTCTATAAAACTGTAACTTAAAGTGGTGGAGTGTGTGTAGAAATTGTCCCTAGTGAGCGCTTTTAGTCAAATTATTCGCCATTCTTATAATAACAAATAAAAAAAGATAAACCCAACGCCTACATTGGTTAAACGACGATGTCATTAAGTCGTAGATTGACAAACCACTTAAGTTATCTTAGTTCGATAAGGAGGTACCTAAACACACATAAAGAACTCACTGTTCCCATAAGAAATATCCTTGTTGATAATATAATTCTAAGAATATCTACTTGCAGCGGGAGTTAAAATAATCCCCTTACAATGTTGGGTAATCCAACATTGCTATTGATCTTTATGCAGTACGGTTTATGATAGTAAGAATCGGTGCTCGATAAAACGGTTGCGTCATACCATTCTTATAAATGACTGATCTTGAAAATCAGCCTTCACCACATTGAACTCAAAACGCCTACCGGATTTCTGCTGGATTACCTACCTTTTTTTTTTTTTTTTTTTTTTTTTTTCGAAACATGTGCTACAAAATGAAAATGAAAACTTGCCTTAATCAAAAGTGAGAAACGAACAATAACAAATACTTTCGACATGTTGTAATTCTAGAAGTCAAGATAACTATTTGTTGTATTCAACCAGTTACGATAATTTAATATTTGTTTCTTCTTGCTGCTTATTTGACAGAATTTAATAAATAACAGAAACGTAAGGATTCGCCGTCAAAAGTGTCGTCAGTGAACAAAAAAAGCAATCCATTAAGCAAACCTCCTGCCAGGAAAGTTTATTTTATTTGGAGTCTTTTTCTTGTTTGCAAGGGTTGGTAAAACAAAATGAAGGCAATATTACCGACAAAGGAAATATCTAAAATGTTACTGTGTCAGAAGCACCATCAGTAAAACAACAATTTCACATGTGCGTTTAGTCATGCAAAAATACAAATGGCTAATGTAATGTTTAGCCTTATCATCAGAATTTTGAATTGTGTCCGGTTGAAAATTTTTCAACGCCATTCGCGTATTTTATATATAATCACAAATAAACGCACACAGAGAGGGTGGCAATAAAGTCACTAAAGAGTTACTTAAAATAACAATTAAGACAAAACAATTAATCAGCAGTCCAGATATTTATTATTAAAATGGTTCTGGTTAATAACAATAAAATGGTATGGTTGACAATAGTAAATTAATTACCGATACTATTCGAACTGCACGCCACCTGCTTCAATGCTTTGCTTTTTTTATAAGTAACTGTATAGTAACTTTATTACTTCCGTGTGTGTATATGCGTCTTTTTATATATATATATATATGTGTGTGTCAAGTTGAGTTGCATCCGATTGATTCACTGAACATACCACCTGACGAGACCTCGACGGTCAAAACAGCGGTAGTATTTCGGTCAGCACTCTTACCATTAAGGCATTAAATGGTTCTACAAATTTGGTTTTCCTACTTGAAATTGAGCACTTTTTAACGTGTACGATTTTAACAAATATTCCATTTGATTTTTTTTATTCTGGCGTGTACACACACACACACACACACACACATATATATATATATATATATATATATATATATAACATGCATTTTTATCGCAAACACTACATTTTTAGAACTAATTGACAATCAATTTACAGCAGTAAAAAAAAAGTACAAAAATACATTTTTATCTAAATTTAACACCAATTCATTTTTTTAACAACACATTTTATCACCTATAAACTATATATATCTAAAAAAAAAACATAAGTTACCATGCAAGTATCAAATTATGCACAAAATATCTGTAGTTGGGTGTTTAAAATTGCGTTCAAAATATTTAGATTCCGGCATTAAATTACCCATATGCTGCTAATTAAAAACAACCAAACCATAAGTAAAGCTCAATTATCTTACTAACAAAATACACTCTTGTTGGGGCTGTGGCACCATGCATGATTGGAAAACTGAAAGGAGATATTCATAAATATATGATTTATTTTTTTCGGTTTGTTAACCATTTGATAGTTATTTAGAGAGGAAAAATATATCGGAGTTGAGAATAATTCTATAATTGCGTTTAGACGATCTGGGAGAAAGAAAGGAAGAGAAAGAGGAAAAAAAAAAGAAAAATAAATAATACGAAACCAGGTCATAAGCGAACACACACACGCTCGACTGGCACATATCAGATGTCAAAAATATTAGGTCAAGCCCATGACCTACTTCGGTGTCCACGAAAGATGGAAGTTGTTATCAATTTGGCTGAAGAAATAAAATTTTAGGAACAATGAAAAAAAAATATTGATAAGTAACAAATGAAAAGGATGTCATTGAGATGATAGGTAACAGATGGGGAAGTGTATCTAAGGATATGAAAACAAAGCATTAATACAAGAACCCAGACAATACCAGAATTGGAAGTACAGCCACCCAAGGTGATGTCGCTTTTTGAGATAATTAAGATTTTTGTTAACAAGCTCCGAGCGAAAGAAAAAGGTGAAATATTTGTATTAGCTCGCGAGAACGCCACGCAGTCTAAGAAATTCCTTTCTTAGATCGTATCCAATTAGCGGTAGGCTGTTTGACAGATACCACGTGTAAAAGGAACCGATAGCGTCATTCGATCACGTACGAAAAGGACAATTTAAATTTTGTTTTTTTAAACGGGGTGTTTCTTCCCCCAGAACAAAGCCACGGGTTGTCCACGCCCGATTAGAGACGTCACGAAGGAAGGAGGAAAGATACCGACCAGAGTCTCATTGGCCGAGGGCGGTCACGTGATGTGCGAGGGAGGAGGATAGATGCCCGACCAGGCCCCAGAGGTCGAGAGCGGTCACCTGACATACGAGGGACCAGGGGAAGCGGGTATACGCCTCCCCCCAGAGGCACAGTAAGGAAGTAGGAGTGAAAGTAAGTTACCGATAATGGAAAATCCCTAATCAGAAATAATGCGTCTTTAGAATTATCAAGAACACCCTGGCGCCGACAGACCCACCCCAGTTTTTGACTGCCTCAATAAAAGCAGGACCCCAATCGACAGAGATCAGTTGGGGTTGCGCCTCGGACGAAGTTGGAGTTGCAGTTACGCCGCGGACAGCGAGGGAGCTTGAGCGCGGGCGGCGGGCCCGGTTCATTCGCCCCCTTGCGGGCAAGAGAAGCTGAAGAGAAAGTTGGGGTTGCGCCTCGGAAGAAGAAGTTAAGTTGGAGTTGCAGCGCGGACGGCGGGCCCTGTTCATTAGTCCCCTTTGCGGCAAGAGAAGCCGAAGTGAAGCAGCCCGTTTGGCCTAAGTGGAGAAGTTGGAACCAAACCAAGCCTAAGAAGAGAAATTCGCCCAACCCAAGCCGAAGTGAATAAGCTCGTCCAACCGAAGCCGAAGAGAAAAAGTTAATTCGCGCACTGACGGCGAGGGAAATCAGCCGTGAACGACAGGTAGAGATCAGCGCCCAGTGTTGAGACCAAACCACACCCCGAAATGCAAATTTCTAGAGAGCAGGCAACTCGAAGCCTTAAAGTTGTATGGTAGAAGCTTGGTGCCACAGTCCACAAAACGGGTCGGGAGGTAGGAATAATCTTGTGTAACGAACATTTAGATATAAAAAGTTGTTACCTTTTTCCTCAATAATTTTTGACCTTGTGAGTTTTTCTTTTTCTTGTGTGTTATCACCCCCGTTGGACTCAGCTTGCATACGGCCCCAATCCCTGTTTGATCCCGTCTGTCTAAGATCTAATCACAACGTGGGTAGGCAGACCGGAGATCAGTGCAGTTACCCTAGTAACCAGGCGTTGGAAGCGAGTTGGGAACGACGAGGCTGGTATTCATCTAACCAAAGGGTTAGAACGTCACACTTGGAGCAGCGAGGAGCGAACAGCTGATGCCGCGGCAAAGACGTCACAACTGGTGTCGTGACCATAGGATCAGAACCCTGGACCACGTCACGTCACAGTTGGCGCCGCGAACGAGATCGAACGACACAGTCGACGCTGCGACCAGGGGGGACGACGTCACAGGGCTTTTCGAGATCTATATCTACTAACTTTATTTTTCTGCGTCAAAACAAAGTAATTTCATATTACTACAAGCGTTATATTTAGTGTCTATACGTGTTTGAGTAGACGTTTTCCATTAGGTCTTTAAGTAAAATATATAAACCAGGGAAACCACTTTCCATTCAAGTGTGCCTTAACATTAAGCCACGAGAAGCCATTAAAACAAAGCAAAGCTCCGTTATGCTACTTTGTCAATCCACACACGCACAATTTGGTAAATTAGCTTAATCAGGTATATAAGCTGGCATATGCTTATTAGCAGAGATACAGGACTAAGAATGGCTTTTGGCGGAAAGAGTTGCTTATTTGTAAGAAGCAGCAGCCGAAAGAGCGTAACGGTGCTGAAATCTCAAGAAAAACGTAAAGTAGCTTCATTTTAAAAGTATAATTAACTTTGAGAAAAGAAATTTCTGATCTGGCGTGTTCAGATGACCACAGTGGGAATCCTCACTGACAGACGAGTAAAGATGACGGAAGAAAAGGTAAATTTGGATGATGATGGCATATAGTGATGATGATGACGACGACAATTGAAAGAGAAAAGATGATTAGGCAAAAAAAGGAAATAATAAAAATAATAACAGAAGAAAATAATGTCTGTACGTGAGGAGTAAAACGAAGACATAAAACAGATAGAAAACAATTGAAGAAATGCAATAAGTAAAAAGATTTCTAAAGAGGAAAAAAATCGAAATGCTGAATTGTAAGAAGTACGACGAAAAGAAGCCGGGCGAAAGAACACAAATACAGCTTAACTGCATTAAAAGTAAACTAGCAAAGAGTTGTATAAACGAACGTCACGTGATAGTTCCGATCACAACAGACGCCTCTTTGTGTCTGTTCGTCAGAATTGTAAACACGTCCTCAAAGAGGCCAAGTCTTTGTTGGCTGATAGAATCAGGCGTCTAACAAGTTTGGTTCTCGTGACTACCGGTGGCTCTATAATAGTCTATAATAGTGTGTTAAATAATGGTTACATATTTACGAGTCTACCAGTCGTCCATACTTTGAAGATTGCCCTAATATCTGGTCAGCGTTGGAACACCTCGAGGTGGTGTAATGGTTAGCAAGCTTGGCTCGCTAGAACAATTACGACTTAGTAGTGAGTTCGATCCTCACTGGGTGCGCCCTAATTTCGGCCTTGTGCCACATCTAAGCTACGCTTGGAAAATCACTATCTGGTCTGCGTTTAGGGATTCTTGTTAACCCATTTGATCCCCGCGTTCCTGAACAATTTTAACCCTTTTTGCCTGAGCTCCTGAGTCGAAATTCGCAAATAATTGGTACTTAATGTGTCACGTTAGATCTAAAAATAGTTACAAGTGTTCACCCACCGTTCAACTGGTGGCTGGGCATTGTCATTTTTCTCTACCACTGTTCAACCGGGGTTTGGTATTACGTCGTTTTTCTCTACCACCGGTAAAGCGCTGGTCAGGGCTCAAAGCGTTAAAATTCAAAGACGAATCTGCAATGTTAGTGGTCCTGACTTGCGATCTCGGCTTCAGTCTTTTTCTTACCGCCGCAGCGTTGATTCCCTGTGCCTTTTCTATAAATACGCCTATTGCAATTCTTTTGAGGAACTCTCCTCGATGGTACACTGACTTTAAGAATGTAAGCATAGTACTTGATAGCGGGCAAGATTTCATAATTTTGCATTTTATATGACTAGATATAATCGTAATTTCTCTGCTAACAATGCCCTTTTATCGTACTTCTTACTCGTGGAACTCTCTTCCGGTTTCATGGTTTCCAGTCAACTTTAATCTATAAAACTTTAAACCTTCTGTTCTCTTAATTCCTATTCTTTTATTTTTCTTTCTCCTTTCTCTCACACTCAGTAACCCTCGTCTTAGTGACTTTACTGCCTTCCTTGTGACGAAATGATTAAAAAGAAAATTACATAAATAGAAAACAAAGCTATGAAATTCCAAAATTATAACACCTGAAAACTTAAATAACTTTCCGAACGCTGTAAGATAGCTTCTTTGTAACATTTCTATAAACATCTTTATTGTAATCGTTGTGATGATCTTTCCTCCTTGGAGGGTCAACTTCTTGAATTTAAGCGTAGATTGGCAACTAGGACTCGTAATATCAATTTTGAAATCGCGTGATATAAGCGTAAGTTGTATGCTAATATTTTATTCTCCCACACTCCGCTTCTGCAACTCTCTTCCAGCTTCTTACTTCCTGGTCATCTACAATCTTCAAATATTTAAATGCAACGTCAATCGTTATCTTCTGTCTTCTTGAATCTTGTTCCTTTATTCCCATCTCTTTAATTTACCCTCGGTAAGCTTCTACTTCAGAGTGGCTTTTTTATTGTTTTGCTTGTGATGCAATCATTAAAAAAAAGAAAATTGAAGAAAAATTGTTAATTAATTGGTCTCAGTCATTTAATCCTAAGGATTGTGCAAGTCTAAGCTGAAGAAACGCTTGTCGCAGGGCCAAGTATTAAACCAAACATTAGGCCCGAGTTCGATCCCTGTTCTATGTCTAATGTCATGCTTATGCCCACTTGTAAATATTAACGAAATAGAATATTTTCTCGTAAAGAATTAATGAAAATTAAGTTTTAAAAATAGAAAAGGGGTCATGAAAAATGTAAATAGAAGGAAGACATAAAAGTCTGGAGAATGAAGTAACTCTGGAAAAGACAGTGATAAAGAGGAGGACAAATAAAACAGGGGATAAAAATGAAGAGGTAGAAAACAATTGCAAAAACAAAGAATCCATTAATCAAAAAGGGTTCATTCCATTCTTTTACAGAGTCTGGGAATAAAATAAGAAAAGATGATAGGAACGAGGATTATATTATGAGGAGAATGGTGGTTCCGGGAAGATGTTGTAAAGAAATCTTTACACCAATTTAATTTACGTATGTGTTGCCTTTACTTCCATTGGTTAATACCATGTCATACTTGCGTCCCGGAAATATGAAATAACAGACTTCTTTTGTTTGTTTTTTTTTTCATTGTATCTTTGGTTCTTTCTTAGTTTTGTTTTCAAAATCCTGTCATTATGCCCTATAGCTGTTTTCTGTGTGTATGTAAATGGAAACTCAAACCGTCTCAGTTGCCGTTTCATTCCAATATACGATATTCGCTGAGAAAAGGCAAATTTCACTGTCCTTAACGTCCTGATACAACACAGCAAAGACAATCCAATATAATGGTTACACCTCATCTGAAAAAAGAAATTAAACGTCGTTTTGTTTCATTTTGCATTTAAGTGTTTTCCTTCAACATAGACACTGGTTTCAATTACACACAGTCAACCCCCAGAAATAAAATAACATAAATATTTTTTTTAAGTTTTTCTTAATAATGATGCAAGAGCTTAAGTGTCATGTTTCTGGCAATTCCCATACACAAACGATAAACCATAAATTGTTTACATTGAATGAAGACAGGAAAGATTCCAGCTTAAGGAAAGAAAATCGTTTGCTTCTTTTGCTAAGGACTACAATAAAAACGTGTCTTCTATCGCATAACTCTTAGACGAATTATAACAGTATACTTTAATTTATTATTAATTATAGTTAACGCTTTATTGTACCTAATTTATTAGTATTTATAGCAGCTAAGTATCAATAGGAAAAGCTATACATGGTGATGAGTGGATGTTCAGGTATTGTAATTGTTAGAGACTCCGAACAAGAAATAACTATGTCGAGATCCTTATATTCAGATTCGCAAAAATAACTCCGAGAAATATATAAATTCATTCTCCTCCTCAGCTATTAGTTAAATAGTAAGGCAAACTGATTTCTCTAGCTGTGGTTGGCAACAACTATAGAAGGACAGCTCCTGAAAACTTTATATGTCCCTATTGAGGTTTATACTTTAACTGTAACTAAGGTATGCTTAGCATAGTCACAGTATAAACCACAGGTTGGTTCTTAGTTTAAAAGAAACACACATAGGCCTGAACAGAGGGGCATGCCTAGAAACGAGAAACCCTGCTGAAAATGACAAATCACATTGACTTACAGTCTGCCTTCAAGTTGAAAGGACTCTGATGAGGGTTCAATACAGTACCTGGTTTCCGACACCTGTTGGTGTTCTTACACAGCATCTATGCGGGGGGTGGGGTCACACTATACTTAAATTTAGTAAACTTACCTTAATTTATTGCAAAACTGAATTAAGCCACGAATATTATGTTCGGACAATTTTTCAAGTAATCAGTACTTGGTAGACTTTTTAAAATCAACATTCGAAAATTCTACATTTTTATTTGGTCTCGTAAAACAACCGCTCTGATTTTTACATATATAATTAGTAGATACTGATGAAAAAAACAGCTAGAATGTACAAGATAGATGTAATATAAATCGACAGGGAATTAAAAAAAACAGCGGAGAACTGAAAATTACAATGTATGAGAGTATTGAGAAATGTTGTAAAATCGCAGAGGACGAGTCTTACATTCTTTTAATATATTCTACTTATCGCTGTTTCCATATGCGCAGTTTGTATAGAAGTAGAATTAGAAATCTTTCAAATTATTATTGTATAACGACACCAAAGTGACGCTAGTGTACAAATAAACGAAGATCAATATGCCAACAGTAGAGATACATCGCAGTCAAACTTGCGCAATATGTTGACAGGTATTGACAAAATCGGTGCATGAAGTTGCATATCAGGTTCAATACCTTTAGGCCACCTAACCCAGTTCTCTCTGACGGTCTCCTAATGACTATTTTCCCATCTATCTGTTTTGATACTTCATCATTAAAACCTAGAAAGCCTTTCGACACACGGGCATGATGCTGGCCTACTGTTCCAGTTCATGAATGGCTATGGTTCAGCAACTGACAAGCAAATCTGTTGTACTGAACGGGATATTTAATGTATCCCATTAATATCTCAAGTGAGAAAGTGGATCATCATTATTTACTTATAGTAAGCATTATATATTTTGAGCATATTAGATTGAAATAGTTATTCTATGTGAAGGGTGGTCAGGAACATGGTCTTTCTAAGATGGCGATGGCTTTACTTGGATTTACTTAATGCGTTTCGGTATGTTTTTAACAAAAGGCAAACTGCAAAAACTATTCAAGGTATCAAAGGAAAGCGCGCTAAAAGGACTATCAATTGTTAGACAGAATGTATTCTTGTCAGCAAGAGTAACAGTTCAGAAAGCTAGCCACCAACTGAAACAGTCAAACAAGTACAAAAATCTAAATATCATTTTTTTTTTTAATCATTTCACCCCAAGTAAGACGTTAATGCCACTTAGATGCAAGGGGCTACTGGGAGTGAAAGAGAATGCGAAGACTTTAGTAAGAACCGGAAACCCAGTCGTAAACAAGAGATAAACCTATTCAAAAGACTTGGGAGAAGTGCGAACCGGATGATACGTGAAACCTATCTACTCCTATCGGGGAAGTGTTTGTACAGCGGATGTACAATATGACTTAGAAATTTGAAGGCGCATTGGAATAGCGAACGGTGCCTTCGAAAAGCTAAGCAAAGTATTAAGAAATAGGAAAATTTCATGGGAAACACAGTGATGAACTACTGTATAATATCAGTGCTCTTATATGACAGGATTTTTTCTTTTATCGCACTTCTTGCTTGTGGAACTCCCTTCTGGCTTCTTGCTTCCCAGTCAACTTTGATCTTCAGAACTTTAAAAGTAATACTCATAGTATCTAACACTCAGTAATCCCCTTGCCGCTTAGGGGCTTTATTGCCTTGATTGTGGTGAAATTATTAAAGACAAAAGTGAAATAAAACATTGTTTAGTTATTTTTATTTATTTCAGTTATTATATTTAACTATTATTATAGTTCGGTTCACCTCTTTTAAATTGAATTTTATGAATTTTAGATTCATCAATTTCGCTACTATTTTTTATCATTTTATTAGGCTTTTTTTCCCTTTTCATCCAAGGGTAATATTTCTCTTTCAAATAAATTACTCTATACACAATTTACATTATTTGGACTATTGTCCTCATCTTTGTCGCCATATTTATTAAGTTTCGGCCGTCGTACGCTCTGACCTTCTTCAGGTGGTTGGAATGTCGAACTGAACCACCTGAAGAAGGCCGGAGCGTACAACGGCCGAAACGTTGTAATAAATATTTGTGCATAAGTGAATAATAATGCACACTGCTGTAATTAGAACTCTGCTTTCCGATTTCCAAATCTGAGCCGTTAAGCGGTGCCAGTCGACTTCTGTTGGCACTCGCAGTCTCTCTCTCTGAGGCCAGTGGCCACTGTTTTATAGAAAACATAATTCTTTGCCTCATCGTCTTTGTCTAAAGAAATAGTTTATCTCCATTCAATATTTTCCATTTAATAAGATATCAGTTTGTTGGCATCAACTTTTGCAATATTGTTTTACCTTTTGCTAATACTCTAGTTATTAAACATTATTCGGTTGCATAATATTATCGACAGCCTATTGTTTTACTGAAGGATTGGCTTAGATTATTAAACAACAAATTTAATACAAAATATACACATTCTCCAAAATAAATTAGTTACATTAAGCTTTTAGAAAAAATGTCTGTTGATAATATGAAAATAGTCATTGAATCCTTGTGAAAGTAATGTTTCGTACCAATAGCTGCCATTCGTTTGCATCAGTGTGGAACACATTGCGTTTCATCTTAACTGTACAGATTGGTTTTGAAATAATTCAGCAAATAAATCTTTACTTTTCATTTTTTTTTTATAAATATTGATAAAACACGAAATATCGAATAATGTAAAATGCAATTTATTCTGTAAGTAATTTGAAACAGAAACGGTAATCCATTAATCTACTCCATTAGGGAGGGAAGCATGACAGGAATATGTTGCAAAGCTTTTGTGTACTAATTCCTATATTTCGGCCTTTTGCGAGCGGGGAATATTGCTATTTCGGATTTTGATTTTAAAGGCAGGTAGTTCCTATATTCTTTTTCTTTTTCTTTTTTACCTTTCTGTAGGATTAAGATTAGTAAATATCTATTCTTATTCAAATTACTTGCACATACGACTGTTAAGATATTCTGGCTAGGATTAGTGCTGCATCTACGTGAGTCAGTTGTATTTACTCCAGAATTAGTTATGATCAAGAATTTTGATAATATTGACTGAAAAGGCAAAAAGCAAAAGAGGGGTGAGAAGTATTAAAGTATTTACGAAAGCTTGAGAAAAAAACACGCTGCCCATGCGCGCGCGCATGCGTGTTTGTATAGGAGGCACAGATGTGTAATGGATAGCAGCTCAGATTGAGAAATCGGAGAGTCATGTTGGAATTCCAGTCGAATCCATTACATTCACTTAAGTACTATTACCCTTGGGAAAGGTATAAATCCTCTTCTCCCCCACTCCAGTTATGGGTAAATAGCGGGACAGGCTGGGTTCTATAGATTTGGATGGCAAATGGTCTAACTAACATGCTAAGGGTTTTTGGGGAGTGTGTCGCCCATTTTGCATTAGATCCCTGTATTCGGCTCTTCAAAAAGTTTGGTTGGTTCTGCACAAAGCCTTCACCACTATAATCAAATGATTTGTGTTGGTGGTCTGGCTGTCAGTTTCTAGGAGAGGCCTTTTGTGTGTATATATATATATATATATATAATTTCTGCAAAGATGGAGTTAAAATAGTAACAAGCTGTTCATAATTAAGGGGAATCACGTCTTGTCTCACGGATATAGATTTTGCTCAAAACTTTTTTTTTTTTGAGATAATGCTTAAGTATTCTATAACATATCAAACTTGAAGTTCTCAAAATTTATATATATTTACCATGAACAGTATGTATCTATCACGGTAGTGGACTCTCTCGTCGCCTACGACAAATGAGGTTTCAGTAAAATAATGTGATCAGCTTCTATGGACGCTCATGTTTCTCGAGGCCTGCAAGTATTTTGAAAACTTTTAGACATATGGAACATTAGGTTGATCGAATTTTTTCGTGTGGTTGAGGATCAATTACCACATATTTCTGCGAGTGGACAGCAAATTATGATTTACTACCGGTGGAACATTCGCCGGTGAGTCCCTCATTGAGGCGAGAACCATGCTGCCAACTTTTTTAATATTTGCACGGTGTTGGTCCCGATGTTCAGTCGACCTCGAACAAACTATTGTCTTTGAAACACAAGGGTGGTCTTCCAATTGATCTACTTGTTAGAAGCTGGACAAAGAAGTTTTTTTTTAGAATGCCCTGCTCATAAGAGGTAGATTTTCAATAGGATGGATTTTTTTTTTTTTTTACAGATCGTACGTAAGAAACGCATATAGAAGGTATCAAGTTCATTGATTCGCCGTCGGTAATAATCCAAGGTTCGGTGTCTAGCCACCCCCCACGAGGGTTGCATGTGGCACAAGGCCGAGTTTATCGTGGGTTTCCCGAGCCCGTAGGCTCGGCCAAAAATGCCCGTATAACCCGTATAAACGAGATCGGGTTGGTCATTCTCCCCGAACGAGATTCTACCCTTCGGCGGAACCTCGTTCGGGTTCCTTTCTGCTCCGAGGCAGAAAGTTCGACCGTCAATTCGAGAAGCTCGGCTTGATAATCCAAGGTTCTGCACCATACAGTAGGGAAGTCAGTATTACTGACTTGTACACATCAATTTTCACCATTTTAACGAAGCATCATGAGTAATATAAAGAGTGATAATGATTACCGAAGGCAGAACTAACCTTTCCAATCTTTCACTCAATTTCTTGGACAATTTTAGCTTCGCTGGATACAATGGAGTCAAGATAGGTGAAAGAGGAAAAGATTTTCAAGACTTTTGTCTCAACATAAACAGTAGGATCAACAGCTGAGGGGTGATGGCGGATAAGATGATTGGTAAATTCCGTTTTTTTTTTCTTATGGTCAGCTTTTGATGCACGAGAGAATTTCTTAAAGATCCATTCCATAAACACAAGGGTGTGGGCTGCAGTCCGCAATCGTCTACAAAAGGCAGGTCACAAAAAGTTTGTACAATCGTCTTAGTTCTTGATTTGAAGCGTTGTTGTGTGGACAACCCAGGATTGGTCGTAAACTCAAATCTCACTTTTTAAAAATTCCAGCATGACAGAAGAAACAAATAAGAAAGGTGCAAAAACACGACCTTGTCTTGTTTCATTAGAGAAAATGAATGTCTGACATCTCTTCAGTCAGTCAGTTATGTGCCATGCCTGATACACGCTTAGACGATCATGTATCTTTCGATACATGACTAACGAGGTAAATTTTATTCTCGCAGTAGGTTGCCATTTCTTTCTGCAGTAGATCAGTTGCCATTCAAGGCTATAGAACCCAGTCTGCCCTGCTATTTACCCATAGCTGGAGGGAGAAGAGGATTCATACTTTTCTCAAGCGTATTAACTTGTAAATGAATGTAAAGGATTCGAATGGAATTCGAACTCAGCTCTCCGATTCCTCAATCCGAGTCGCTATCCATTACTCCACCGTACCTCTTCTACACTGGCTCTAAAGCCATCATGCCCCAATGGAAAGACATGGCATTGAGCATCTTTCAGGATCACACAGTTTTAAGGGATGCTCTTTCGGTTGTTCTCAGAAAACTGTGTCAAAGGCCTTAGTGAGATACACGAGGGTACTAGATTAATCCTATATCTGCCTTAATCGGAAAATCATGACAACAGTGCTTCTAGCAGACCGAAACCCGCACTGAGATTCCGACAAAACTGAATCGGCCAATGAAGATTTGAATCTGTTCAAGATGATACCACCATGAATTCTCCTAGCAACACACTGAATTGATAACTATGTTTGTCACATTCGCATTTATTGCCTTTTGTGCTTATAGAGATTAACAATAGAAATATTTTTAAATCCATGAGATACTGATCCTGAATCCGAGATTAAAGAAAAGTTTATGAACCAGGAGATTTGTATGTTGCTGCTGGAATGCCATCGTTACCAGATGACTTTACGTTTGCCAGTTTTTTTTATCGCTCTTTTATCTCAGCATTAGATAGAGTAGCTGATAGCCTTTGGAGAACCAGCCTCTATGACAAGTTGTTGATACGATTCTCAACATTCGAATCTATATTTGGAAAATTTGAGAAATGTTCTGTCCAGCGTTTAGTGATCTCTTTTTTTTTTGTCTGTTAGAAGGTTCTGTTAGAATGATTTAAAGTCGCATATATCAGTAGCATCCTGCAATTCCTATTCCACCATGTTTGTTTCATTTTCCGTAATTGAAATTGATATAGGTTTCTGTCTTTCTTGAATTTCTTGCGCTTTGTAATAGTATTCTTAACTGACGCTCATTGACGATGGCATTTATGCATATTACCCCCAAAAAAAGAACAATACTTGGATCATTTGAGTCAAACTAGTCTTAATGTTTCCTCTTAACATATTAAAATGTGTTCCTGGGATTAGTCGTATATAGCACTTTTGAAAAAACACTGTTGATTCAATGTCAGCACTGTCCGGGATATCTGCTAGCTTGCTGTCACAAAATGTCTGAAAAAGTTCTCAGTATTCTTTTAGCATTTTGAGATCTATTCTTTGAGCTGGCGGAGTGCGATTGTTACGAAGCGGACTAAGAGTGACGGTACACTTGGATTGTATTAACCTATGTTCAGAACAACGCTCAACAATGAAAAAGGAACGAGTCACTTTTACATCCTGCGTGGAGGAAAACTTCACACTCGCATACACGACACCTGCTTCTCTCTTAGTTGTTTCAGACCAAAAAAAAACGTGTTTCCACCTTCATCCTCCTGTAGCTGACCAAAATTAGCTAATCTGGTTTCTGAGAGAGAAGTTATACCGATGTTTGTCTTTCTTAGGACGCGGACAATCAAAGCAGTCTCATGTTCAATGTTTTTCTTAGTCTCCTGTAGAGTTCTCATATTCTAAAACCCAATGAAAAGATCTTTAATGTTTGGCTTCTTTATTGTTCGTGTGCAGTTTTGGATACCCAGTAATTTACACCTAATGACAGGGACAAAAGCAAGTAATCAGTTTTTAGGTCACATTATGTCGACCCATCATCCTTCGTTGGAAAGGTGTGCCGTCCTAACAAGACAATTACTCGCAGATGTTGTACAAAATGGGCATCTACCCTGATTCAAAACCCATGTGCAAAGTTCACGTGGGAACTTCCAGTGACATTCTTTATCTTTCCGTCACCGTCTCTTCAATGTCACAGGATTTTAAGTGCACAAAACATAATGGTGGTGTTCACTGCACAGCCTTCACACGATTTTGTTTATAGTGGTCATTGTTTATGCAGCACAATGCACGCTCTCTCCATCAAAGTAGTATACCCTGTACTGATGCACGGTTTGCAATATCTCGGATGTTGAAGTGATTGCAGGTTTGAAATCCGAATTTATTTTATTCCTAGAGAGATGTTCTAACAGGGACTAAAGTCTCTCTTTCTCTCTCAATTGTTTAACCGCACCTCCGCACACCAACACAGGTATTTCTATGTCCCCACGAGACACACATTTTATACAGGATGCCGTTGTCGTCAAATGCGCCATTTATTGCTATTAAAATATTATCATAATTTGTTCAAATGATAAATAGTAGTATTCAATCAATGGATAAGAAAAGGATAAAAGAAAAATTATCGGCAAATGTTGTTAAAAAAGATTTGAACGATAAATGATAGAGAAAGTAATCGACTATACTGAAAGATAAACAAATACGTTAGGACTCTACACGCTTTTCCTACAATTTCGTAAATTACGTCCTCTTTCATAAAAAAGGAAAATAATTCGTTTTAATATAGGATGTTATTATTCATCACAAGTATTTTTTAACAAATGCCATTTATTAAATGTTCTTAAAAATATAATAATTTTTAGTAATAATAGGTATTCGTATTTAAATAAAACTTGCTAAATAACACTTATTTTATATTAAAGAAAACAATCGACATATATTAAAAATGTATTTTGACAAGTTAAGATATTAAATGCTTAATAATATAATAAAAGGAAATATAAGAATAAATGGATACTTAAAATATTGATCACTTACCTTTTTAAAAATACAACATCGTTTTCTTTGAGCAATGAAAAAACATGTCTATTTACTACGACGTCCAGAAAGATAAGCGTGATAATTATGAAGAGTGAATGATTTAAAGACAGACCGGAACAGAAAGGTGACAAAGTTGGATGCATGAAAAGTCTTTAAAATGATAAAACAAGTGGAATATAAGTGTTCTTCTACTTTCTTTTTCGTATATGAATATAATCCATATTTGTAGAACATTTAGATAAAAATATGGATGGTAAACAAAGATTTTGAAGGATATGGGTGAGCTTAAACAAGATACAGGCAAGGAGTGAAACAAGATCAGCGATACGAGATAATGCATAAGTTTCGTTGTCAATGATATAGGAAATTCCACAGGAACCAGATAGTCATTGAGAAATTAAATTTCTGAAATTATTTCAGTATATCTTCATTCATGTGCTGTATCTCATCGGGATGTGGATGATCATGACTCTCTACAACATCCTTTTTTACATCTGTTCCTCTTTACTATCCCTTTCTGTTGCTGTTTTGCCATCCATTTACACAAGCGTATGTCCTCTAAGTATCAAATTCTACAAGACCACTTTCCTCATTATATATCCCAAAAATTTCAGCTCTTTTATTTTTCATTAAAACTTTCTCGTTATTCAGGTAACTCCTCCATGGTATTTCCACCATTTTCATTAGACTCACATGTCTCGTATCTATTCATCCGTGATAAATTATGACGCATTCACTACCACATAGAAGGACTGATAGAACTTTTTTCATTGATTCTAACGAATTTTTCCTGTTTTTTTTTTGTTGTTGTTTTTTTTTGGGGGGGGGGTTGTTTTTGCTGTTTGTTTGTTTTTTCTTGTTTGTTTTTTTTTTCTTGTTTGTTTTTTTTTCTTGCTTTTTTAATACTTTAATCTTTCGGTATTCCATTGCTACCCCATGTTTCTGTATCGTGTTTAATATCGTTTGTTAAACCTCTTCCCAGATAAATTTTTATACTTGTATAGTTTAGATGTCTCAAATTCGTAGCTCTCATCTTGGTCTGTTTCTCTTATTGGCAAGGTTACATACTTTCTTAACATTGATAGTCCTTTCTTCTCGCTTTCTTTTGTTACTATGTCTAGGAGATCCTGTAGTGTTTTAGGTGGTGTCGTTTTTTATTCTTTTAAAAAATATCCATCCCAGCAATAATAGATCTTGATACGACTTCTAGTTCTCCTAAGATCACCTCGGTTTAAAGGGGGGGTAAATCTTTTGAGAAGATACAACATTGTCATACTTTTATTTCCGAACTTACTCAATTCTCCTGCAGACTGATTGTCAGCACAGCAGACAAGTTGTGAAAATGTCAACCAGTGCTCACAGATTACGAAGCTGTTGGGAATTTGTCCAAGACTTAGGATAATGGCACTTGTCAACATGATGGACAATGTGGAAATCACGCGTGACTTAGACATGATACGTCCTATATTTTACCTCCAACGTTTCAATTATTTGTCAAAGTGGGAGACGTAAGGTTAATTATATTTGGATCTACTAGACATTATCTAATCTCAATAAGATCAAAGAACAACTTGTGTCTGAACCTGAAGTACTATAGAAAATCGTAAGCCAAGTTCAGCTCATCAAAGAAGGAAATATTTACCTGGGCCGTTTGTCTGTCAAAATCATGAATCTAAAATCCTATTATAGATAGCGTGAATAACATTTCTCTTCTCGAAGACCTGAAAAGCCTTTGGAATAAAATCATCAGTAATTTTCGTTAGATACTAATGTTGCATTCATAGGTAAACTGTATGAATTTGATGTCTAGGTTATAAAGTCACGACGCAGATTTGTAGTCGTAGTAGTAGTAGTAGTAGTAGTATAATATAAAATAAAACAATAACATAAATAAGTTATAATATAAATTAAATAAAAATCAAAAATTATAAAAATACACCAAGTAGGCAACAAAAACTGTTGATGCCGAATATATGAACATTCAGACAAAAACGTTAAACCACAAACCTTGGTACGAGCAACACGTGTGCGACTTCTCTCTGTGATACGGCTTGTAATACTAGAGTAGTATTACATGTACCATAAAACAATAGTAACCATAAGAATACACACAAGAATATAAATAAATTGTATGAAATTAACATACAATTTACCATGATTTTCCTGTTATTTCTTTACGTTTTATTTCCTGTCAAGTTTGCGCTTATCTCCGCTAATTTCTGCTGCTATGATGTGAGTCAATATCCAACAGATTTAAAATTTCTTTCAATTGAAAGTTTTGAAGAAAAAACAATTCAAAGAATTCATTTTCCATGAACTTTGACAGATTGTCAAAGTTTATATATATATATGTGTCTGTGTTGTTTATTACCAATAACGTGTTTGAGGTACTATCCTTGCTATTTTTTTTTTTGGTGGTGGGGTTAATCAATAAAATAACTGACTTAAAGAAAAATTGTGCCTTCAATCTAAATAGAACTTAGGACAGTCATTATTACTTTCTTTAATAAAAAAAAAACATGTATAGCAATTCAATCACGTATACCAACTAAAAATAACGTTTATAGTAATAAGAAATAATATGTCGAGTTATATATACATATATATAAATCCGATTTAACGTTTTTCACTAAGATGAATTGGAACGATCATATCTAGTCAATTGCTAAATTCACTGTGTCGTGCTATAAAGCTTTTCTCACCCGAATATCTTGCACATCTATAAGACTACCATTCGACCGTGCATAGAATATAATTGTCATATTTTATTTGGTGATTTTGATATGTAACGAGATATTCTTGAATAATCTGCAATGTTATCGGTCCTAAACTGGAACCTCAGCTTCAATCACATTCCCTATCACGCTAATGTAGTCGACTTCATGAATTTAAGCATAGTAGTAGATAGACAGCTAGTTCTGACTTTGGTATAAAGGTGTTTTTTTTGTGTTTTTTAAGTGATGGAAATAAGCATACTGGTTCAAATAAACATTGTTCCGCGAATTCTCATTTCTGGTACAAAATAATCCTAAGGCAGAGATTATTTGAAAAATAATAAGCATGCCGTACTAAATAAACATCGTGCCGGGATGAATTTGAAGGAAGATCGGCGGCATTTCTATTTGCTACCTTAAAGTATCTGACATTTTATAGCATAGTTCTTAATAGTTGCACATAACTGTTCATGCCCAGGTGAAAGAAATGAAATAGATAACCAAGATATTTTTATTCTACAATGTTTCTGTTATTGTTGTTATTCATGTATATCAAGTTTCATTTCTATAATATGGGTCATGTACAGTGATTGTGTAAAATGTAATTAGTAGTATTAAATGGATTTTGTTTTTTTTTTACTGTTAACTTCCACTGATGAAATATGCTATGTAATAGAAAACAATTTTTAGGGAAAAATTTCTCTGTAAAATTGCTTTTACAAAGCACAGAGTTAATAATAAACACAATAGCAAACAATAACAATAAAAATGTTTTATAATTTTGTAGTATTATAATATTACACCGAAAAACGTGTTTTTATTTCAAATGATATTTTCAACTAACAGAAAAGCAATATTTTTTCAGACTTCTCCTGAGTTGAAATCTGAAGCGTGTACACGAAAATTTTTCGTTGGGGTTCACATTTAAATTTTTGAGAATCGTAGTTGAGATGAAAGCAAGGATCTGGAGGATGGTTCCACGGGAGAGAGAAGAAACATTTAGACTAAAACTTATATTTGCACTTACTCAATTCATATCAGTAGAAAACTTTAAGAAGAGATGGTCGAATAAGTTACTCTTCTGGAGGTTAGCATCAGCCATGCTAATGGAACGCCAAAAAGGGGTAACAAGCGATTTCTTGCCCCAGTTAACAACAGATTGGATATCATTTTCGAGATCAGCGTCTAATTTGTCTTTACTTATCGCACCTATAAAACTTACCATTAAATAGTTGTTTCCTTGTCATATACAATCTGGAACTGATGACCTCGAGGTCATTCGAAAAATTAGGAACAAATTAAGCCCATGAATACACTCTTTGTATAGAATGAAGAGTGGGCGTTCAAGAAAATCTTCATTTCGCGATTTGATAAGAAAGATTATATCAAATCAATAATTAGACGTGAAACGCCCTAACCTTACAACTTGTGAAAGAGACTAGCATGCCAAACTCTGTCAAACCTTTCGTGATATCTAAACAGAGTCCGAGATTTACCATATATATATATATATATATATATATATATATATGTGTGTGTGTGTGTGTATGTTGACATGCTCTTTCAGCAGTTGCCGATAACACATTAGCAGTTGGTCATGAGAAGTATCTATCTACTCTTATAAATTGAAAAATTTCCAACGGGCAAGACTATTTTAAACAGTATTTTTATTTTGTATTTTGAACAGGATTCGTCAATAAAGCTTCCTATGTTTTATCGGTTCAAAAAAGGCTAAGAAATTATTTCATTTAGAAAAATGTTTTAAAATCAAAAATATAAATGTATACATTTTAACTTTTCAAAATTGCGCCATCTTTTCTTGATAAGGCAGTTGAAAACATTTTAACATATGATTCACCACGATGTTTAGTTGCTTCAGGATTTTACGGAAAAATTTCACGGACACCATTTTCTTTTCGGAGTCTCTCTTTAAACAGAAAAATCGACCTATTTTCGAATAGAACGGGCACAGGAAATGAAAAACAATTGTTTACAACAAGGAGCAAAATTGGTCCTGGAAAAACGAAATAAGTCACATTGTCAACACGAAAAGCGAGTCTGCTTCCGACGAAGACGATACTGTTGGATTGTAATGGCATTTTTATATAATGAGCTTCTTCCACGAAGTCATACATTAAATTCGGACAAGTATTGTTTCCAGATAAACCGAGTAAAGGGAGAAATCAATGAAAAGTGTCTGGACTGGGCGAGTCGAAAGTATGCAGTCTTCCTGCAAGACTGCACATCACTTTGCAGATTTGGATGATATTGGTACAACTTGGTTTAGATATCGTACATACAGCTGTACTCGAAAGATAATGGAACACCATGTCACTTGAGGTTGAATAAATATAAGTACAAATATATAAAAATGTCTGATACTTAACAAAAGCTAGAAACTTTTCAGATTCAATTGGTATGTCTTAGTTACAGCAATGTTAAATTTAACTAGGTCCATCATCCATTGTCATTCAAAGCTTAATAATTTCTGTCGTTTGACCAATATGTTCTGCAACTCTACTTGCCTTAACACATTGAAACATGTGACTTCAGTACAACCGCCAATCCATCATTATTCCCTTTAAATGTATTTTGCATTTACGTTATTCCTGCGAAACGATGCCTCCGTGAATAAAAGTTTAGCAGATATTAATATTTAAGAAAATAGTTGTCATTTGAGAAATGAATATTAGCTCATTAAAATCAGATAATTATGATGAAAGCTGGGCTCATGAATTTCGATGATGGCAACGTTAAATTATGTCATTTATTAGAAATATTCTTGAATTATATTTAAGCCCCGTGACAAGTAAGATTTCTTTCTGTTTGATTATGCTTCATTTTTTATGTGTTTCCATTCTAATATGGCAGCACATTCATCAAACCTTACAGAAAATTTTGTAGGATGCCATTTTGATTAATCTCCTTTGAAAATCTGTTTCCTGTTGCCTCGTAATCTAATTCTTTCGTTCCTGTAATTTCAAATAATCTGTTTTTCTCTTATCAAATCTATTTTAAAAAAACAGTGCAATTACCTTTTATTCGATGAGATATATTCATCATTACTTGCAATGACGAGCTGCCACCTATCGGGTAGTTTTTGGATATCTTTTGAGTATTATTCTGATGGTTTAATGCGAAAATGACAAACTTGAATCTTTTTTTTTTTTTCTAAGAAAAAAGTTTTCTCAATCAAAGCGTTTTGCATCGATCGAAGAAAAACTGTAATAATTGATTGGTGCAGCGTCATTTGAATATGATGGGTTTGGTAGAACAAAGCAACTGATTTTCAAAATTTGTATCATTCCTTGTGTAATTATTACTGTATAAGACACTGCGTTTTCATGGAGTAAAAAAAACCTTTTTTCTTTAATCCACGATGTACGATACCACTACTGTGAGAATAACTAAGATATATTAGGATATTCGAAATTTATTGCTAATTACCAACTCTCATTACAGTTGGTTTTGAGAAACGGCAATTACTTACGACTCAAACTAATATTACTTACGACTCAAACTAATATATTCAAGACCGGGAATTGGCGAGACTAGATCTGTACAGCTTGGAGGAAAGAGATGTATTAAAACGAGGTTTATTGGGAATTTTGGGGAAATTCTATATTTTATTTTTCAATGCCGAGTACGGCGCTAGAAAATAAAAATAAAATCGAGATGCTAAATTTGATGTTGTCAAAGTCATGATTAGGTTTAACGTGTCATGGTTTTGTCTTTTTCTTATGTGTAATATTTTCAAAATGTGTATATGAATATGCGTTTCCGAGCACACACGCCTTCCAAAGTGGCTAACATATCCCTATTATAGACGCCTGTTCAACCCCCACAGTCCACTAGTGGTTTATACTAGATATATAAAGGGCTTCCAGAATTTTAAGTTTTTGCTTATTACTATCTTGATGAAGCATTGATGTGTTTTTGACTAATGTCTGTCTAAACTGTGAAAGTGGGCATGAGTGTTTCTTTAAATGTTCTTAGATTGAACTAAAATCGTTCAAGTGAAACGTAAGGATCCTTGTCGTTGTTGTAAAACCAGCATACGTATTAACATGTTTAGCAGATACATTTAAATTTATATACGATGTTGGAGTTATATGAGACGATAGTTCACGAAGAGTCATGGATGACAATGTTGGTTGTATCAAATTTAGTATATAATTAATTTTATTTTTTTTACTTGGTTCAGTGGGGGATATATTGTTATAAACCTGAGAATTGCGGCCAAAAATAAACTCAACTACGAGTATAGCAAGAAATTTTTTAAATCTTTGTAGCAGCAAAGTGTCATAGAAAAACATACATTAAAATGCTACAATTAAAACAATCTCTTTAAAATCAGCTAAAGTTACCTCCCTTGCTTAGAGGTAAAAACTATTTTGAATTTATGGTGTTAACGCATAACACATCTATAGATATGTAACCCCTGAAGATGGTTACAGATAAGATTTAAAGTACTTGGGAAAATTAAAATTATTTGAAAGAATTTTTTTTCTTAATCTATTTCTACGGCCACTAAGAAATTAATTCGTGGACTTGAAAGGCTTAATACTAAAATAAAAAAAAACACAATACGTATAAATTATTTAACCAAACATTCTTGTATGAAAATATTCTGTATAATAATATAAAATTTCGAAAAATATCAGGATAGACAATGAGCGTTGCAGTAAGATGTTTCAAATATAAAATGGTATATATATATATATATATATATATATATATATATATATATATATATATATATATATATTACTGTGCTTATGGACATGAAAAAATCCTGGAATGAGATCTTAAAAAGCTAGATATACTATCTAACTCTCAATAAACAACTGATTTATTGCATTTTTACATTCTGAAAGCTACGCAAGCGCTGACTACAGGATTGATAACCTCCAAGACATATGCAACCATAAAAAAAACAACCTGTTGAGCAAATGGGAATGTTTGTCAGTGATTATATTGAAGCTAACAATGGGAACCATTATGACGTTAGGAAAACAAGTCATTCCAGGAAATAAAATCACAGAAAATTTTTGACATGCGAAATTCTCGAAATAATAAAGATACCGCAGATAAAATAAAGAATTAACATACAATAGATGTCTAAAAAATAATCAGAAAAATGTGCAAGCATGAAAAAGAAAAGTTTAATGATATATGCGTAAAAATCAAGAAAACCTCGAGCGCAGATGATGTAGGTATTATTGAAAAATTTCGAAAAATATCAGGATAGACAATGAGCGTTGCAGTAAGATTTAAATATAAAATGGTATCTATTCTAATGAAAACAAAAATGTGCTACAGAAATGGGATGAATACAGAGCAGATCTCTTCCCCGACAACGAATAGAGGAACGTACAATAATTCAAACCACAAATTACCCGATATACTAAATATCAGAGATATGACTAAGAGGGAGGTAAAAGTAGCAGTAGAGAATTTAATAAATATTCTGACAACCTTAGACGATATAGGGATTAATAAATTTTCCGAAACGATAAATGAAGCATAAGACAGTGGTGAAATACTGGACATTGGTTGATCAATCTTCATAGTGTTCTGAATGAAATAAGGTGCAAAATATTCGAACCATCGAAAATCTTTTTCCTGAGTCATATGCAATTTTCATAACCCACTTACTATCAGAGTGATTGATAGAATTACATAAAAATCTACACGTTGGCGATACTAGCTCTCTAGATCTTTCTGACCTTTGTAGCTATAAGTTAGGTTTGTCTTTTTTTATCTATACCACATAAACCCTGTTCCACCAACCATTTGCACAAGCTCTTTAGTTAATCTGCCTTCCTCTGTCCCTCTTGTTTTTAATGTCCTTAGATTGTTAAATTTTCCAAGCCTTTTTTCCTCATAAGGTGCTCTAGAAATTTCAGTTATCTCTTTCTGATTGTAAGTATAAGTGATTTTATATCAGGACGATAAATTACCGAAAAATCTAAAATTGTTTTACACATTACACAAAGGCATTTGAAAACTTACAACACAAACAGCTCATTGAAATGAGACAATAGCTTGATCAATATTTAGAAAATAATCCGTAACCTGCATTTAGGAATAAACTGTTTTTTTGTTTGTTTTTTGTTTTACGGCTCAATGTCGACACCTTTTTTCCTTGTAACATTTTTTTGTCAAAATTCTATTTCTGGTAATATTTTCCTCGAAAATATATAGCTAATAATATTATTTTAAAAATGCATTGCTGGTAATTTAAAAAAAAAAACGTATTGCTGGTAAGATTTTTTTTCAAAAATATATAGCTAGTAATACTTTTTCCTTGAAAAAGTAATTTCTGGTAATAATTTTTTACAAAGTATTTCTGGTATTAAAACATATTTTTACACATTCATAAGGCTTTTTACTTCAGTTTGGGGGTTAACTATTTGCCCATAGATGGGATCCTAGCAGTTGCTACCACCCCGGGTCAGCAACCACCAGCAATTAAGAGGTGTTTTCACGGTCCTCAAAACCTCCTGATCAGAGGCCTTGCTGTTGGACGTAGTTTATCGTCTTACCATGGACGCGGATGTAGTTTATTGTCACACCCGGGAAGGGAATAAACACTGATAGACATAAACAGAAGTAAGCGTACGGCAATGATTTTTACTCACCGAATGTATTTAATCTATACTAAAAGAATTGAAACGACCGACCATGATTTATTATTACCCAAGGAACTTTAACAATCGTCCAGGCATTGAATATGACTGTCATATCTGGTTTGAAGTCTGATGTGTATTTAGAGATTCTTGACCAAATTCAATGAATATTCGAAAATGTTACCAGCACCCACCTGGCATCTGTTTCAGTCACTTTACCCCCATCATAACGAAATTTCCCTATGTTCTTTCTACTTTTTCTCGCGAGCTTTCCTCTTTAGTACCTCGACTTTATGAACGCCGTACTAGATTGACAGCTAGCTTTACAACTGAAATTGCTAGATGTAACGATGAATTCTAGTCTAACAATTTCTTCTCTCGCACTTCTCGCTTGTGGAACTCTCTTGTTTTTCAAAGTTGATCTTCAAAAATTTAAATGCAATATCAGTAATCATCTTCTCTTTAAAAACTGTTCTTTTATTTTTCTCTCTCTTTAATATTTTTGTTTTGCTCAGATTCTTTTAGAATCCGTAACACTTTGCGTCTTAATGGCTTTATCGCCTTGGTGTAAAACAATTTTAAAAAAACAATGCTATGCAAACGAAACCATGTTAATGGAGGATTCTGAACATAAACAAAAATAACTATTACAGTGTAACCCGGATATAAGAGAGTTGTCGGGACCGGAGAAGAAGTCTCTTATATCCGGGTTTCTCTTATATCCGGGTTTGGTCTATTTTATATACATTAACACAGGCTCTAATTTGGAACCAGAGAAAATCTCTCTTATATCCGGGTTTCTCTTATATCCGGGTCTCTTATATCCGAGTTACACTGTAGAAATTTCAGTCGATGAAAAAAAGGAAACAGGATTGACCAATAGCTGTAAGAAGATAGGATTACTGGTTGTGAGAAAAGGCGACAACCCATTTCGGGAGATATAGATCTGGAACGTCAAAATTGAATAGACAAAAAAATTAACTCCATGCGGTAGTACTGATCTAGAAGAATGTGTGACATGGAAAGTAAAAAAAAAAAAGAATATGAATAGCAAAAGTTGCTTTTTCAGAAGTCAAGCAATGGTATTATTATTGTCGCTCTTGTCGAGTCCTTTCAGAACGTGGTCGCTAGAAATTCCATTCCTTTTTACCACTTAGTAATGCTTCTGTTTTTGATATCTCTCTTAATCCCTATTTTACCAATCATTTCAGAAAGCCCCATTAGTAGGTTGTGCACTGCTTCTATATCATATATATATATATATATATATATATATATATATATATATATATATATTGTGACGTAGCACCGATTACATTAACCACATAGACGTTAGGCTAAAAAGCACCCCAAAGGAAAATCTTAAATTCTAGTCGAAAATTAGTTAGATATAAAAGAAAAATAAATAAATATAGAAATGTTTCCAAGTTGTGAGCGAATATGTTCCTTGATCAGTCATACCCTCCTCTTCTCTTCATAAATTCTTTCCCTCTTTATCTATTCTTCCACCCACAAGCCAAGGGCCCGTGAACTTTGAAGTGACCCGACGCGAGAATGACCTGGTTCTAAAATTTCGCAGCTATCAGGCGGCTGACCATAAGTGAATTCCAGGCACCATCAGGGTCTCCTGCTGCGATTCACGTGATCAGAACATACTAAGCGTGTATTGAACTTTTGGCCATCACACAAGCACTGCATGATTTGCGCCCTATCCTCCTGCGTACCCGGTCAAGGACGAAGGGAACCCACGTGACTGTCTTTGGGGACAGCGAAAATCTAAAAAAGGATTTTCAGTTTCCTTTTGACCAGCGGCAGTTGAACGTCGCTGGGCAACTCGTCCCACTGAGATGAAGAAGACAACAAAGCCTGTCGACTAGGGGTGAAAGGACTGCTATGAAACTGAATCAACCCAACAAAACGCCTGTACGAGATGCTGTGGACCATCGAACCCTTGTGAAAGAAAAGGAATCCAGGAAAATTGCCGGCCGACCAAAGTATTGTTTCAGCATAAGAATTCTCGCTTCGGCGAATCAGAACTTTGTGTGAAAATATCAATTCGACTGAAAGATAAGTTGATTCTCTTGGTTTGATCTGTTTTTAGATATATATGTATTCGCTCGCGCCTTCTGTTCTTTAATGAATCCCTTCCCCTTTGTTAAATGAATGTTCTTTTTTTTTCTTTATTCTTTATATATATTTATAAATAAATGTTTGATTCTGAAATCCATCGTCTTGTGTCTGTTCTTCGTTGATTCCCTTGTGTCGCTTCCGTTTCTGAGTGAAGACCGAGAAAAGATCCCACGTTTTCCTTTTTTCTAAATCCGTGGTCCATCTATATGCTACAAATTCGTAACACACACACACACACACACATATATATATATATATATATAATATATATATATATATATATATATATATATATATTTCATTCGCATACAGTACTATTTCGCTGTATTACAGTTCCTCAGTGCGACTAGATATGCCAGGACTGAAACCCAACTGATTTGGTATTAGTCAGCGTTTCTACCATTGAGCTATCTTCATAGATAGAATGAGGTAGCTAAGTTTATTGTTTTCACGAATGTAAACAAATTCCAGACAGAGCACGATTCATTTAACTAAAAAGCTTTGCATGCATATATATATATATATATATATATATATATATATATATATATATATATATATATATATATATATATATATATATATATATATATATATATATATATATATATCCCTATGTGTCGCAAATTCTCCATGTACTCATTCCCATTATATGCACGGGAAAATTCAACGGTCTCTTTCTAATTTGTAAGATAAATGTCAATTTTGTTTCCATTTTCATTAAAATTTCGTCGTCGCCAACATGGGCAGTGCATTGTATTCTCTGCAACGTTCTGTAAAACCATATTTCTTTTGCCTCAAGTCTCTTAATTATTTGTGAATAGATTGTCCAGCATCCACTACTATATGGAAGTACCGAAATTACATATCAGTTCAGTGATATTTTCTTTGATTCGATGTTCTAGTTTTCTTTGTGTCCTTGCCATCAATATGGTGTAACTTACATATGTTATATTTTCTAAGATCGTGTCGGCCGATAATAAATTCTGTAGGCGTTTCTCTTGGGATCGTTTCGCTGTCCGAGTTGTATAAAATCGGTGAGAAGGCGATTTCTTGTTTTACACGCTTTTCTATTGTGTGTACTTGTTCAGTTTATTTTCTGTCTGTATGTAAGCGGTCTGTTCCCAGTATAATACCCCCTCTTAATTGGTGTCAAATTTAACCTTCGTTTGACATTAGACATTGTTTATAATTTTTATCTTCAAATTCCTAGCTAGTTTGAACTTCGAATGCTAGAAAGACGTAAATAAAAGAAAAAACAGTAAAACTGAATGGAAATAGTGTGTTTGTTTATCACTAGAAACTATTTCTGGAGCAAAACTAATTTTTCCGCTAGTTTAAGTCGTTTCTTGGGTCAGTTGATCATAAACACCTGTGAGATTTACAATCCTTTAATGGGTGCTGGTGTTTAAAGCGAATTTGGAAAAAAGGAAAAGCTTTCTTCAGAAAAAAAACAAATTTTCCCGAACACTGTGAAAGTTGTCGCTGTTTTTTATCAGTCGTCAACTAAAGTTAGCTGATATCAAGAATTAATTTAAGCAAATATAAACGTTGGTAACCTGATTAGTATTGTTATCAACATTTATCCTTATTATCCATAGAATATAATGTTGGTTGCTGATTAAAAGCTTATTTTCTCGTCACAACGTGTGACTTAAGAAAATTAAACATTTATTTCTTCATCCGACCCGCAGACCGTGTCCAATACTTTCAGCGCAATCATCGCTGTTCCGACCAAGAAAGCTTTTGAAATAACTCCACTTCCAAATCCAATATCTGCAAGATATCTCCCACGTTTTTTTATTATTATTTTTTTTTTATCAGACACCAGTACTGCAAAAATAAATGCTACTGTTTTCTTGTTGTTGTTGTTTTAGTGGTGTTTCTTTTTCTTTTTGTGTATCTTCTGGGGGGAAGGGAGGTCTGTGGTTATGACTTTTCCTAAACTTTCAGAATGTCGTACCTTAAAATCATTGTAGCGGGTGCGATGGCTAAATTGTCGTTTAAATTACGCAAAAATGCAAGTAACACTGACATCTTATTTTAACAGATATGTATTTACCAAAAGTACACAAAAATATCTTGAAATACGAAAGAGTAAATTTATTCAATAAAATCGCCACTGCCTTTAACCAGTCTCCGGACTACTTAGGAATCACTTGCAACCCTTCTGGACAATCTCCTTGTTTAAATTCGTGAATGCTGCCATAATTCTTGCCTTCAGCCTACCTTTGATGTTATAAGGAGTTTTATTGGTCCCGCACTTAACTGCGCCCCACACATAATAATCAAGAGGGGTACAATCAGAGGAGTTAATTGGCCAGATATAAGGTGTGATGTGGTCGCAGAAATTGTCTGACAGCACATGACTGGGTTCTCCTGCATGTGCGTCATAGTGCAGAGTCCTGTTGCCAGACATAAGGTCTTCTCGAAGCCATCCAACTAACCCAGGGCAACACTACCTCCTCAAGTCCAACTCTTTCTGAATCATCTACATTATCTACACATTGACACCCAAACACTCTGAAATGTTCGTATTCGAGCTTCCGGCACGAATACCAAGCAGTAAGCATACCATTTCCAAATTTCCGGCGGAATGAATTGTCATGGTGCTATTTTTCTCCCAGACTGTACCCAACTGACCCTACTATACTGTACAGTCGACAAACTCAAAAACAACGTGCATGCGTGAAATTAAATATATAAAATGGCGACAATTTACCAATCGTATCATGTCGATCTTCGTCTATTCCTTCTGTGCAATTCTCAGGTCAAATAGACGGGAGACGTACACTAGTTAGCTGTCTTTTTATGTTTGTCCAGCAGGACTAAATCTGGTTAATTTCTATTATTATTATTAACAGCATTATCATCAGTTACTTATTTCAATAAATCCATCATAAAAATTCAGAGTGTAGAATAAATACTAAACACTTCAAATATCTCAGTGTATGGATCAATTGAGTATAAGAAAATGGAATATAGAGGAAACCACGCTAGGATAGTTTCGCCCAACACCGCAAAATGCTGCAAAACCAAAACTGGGGTTATGTTCTTAAATAACATCGTGGGATCTAGATTCTCAAATAGAGGTCATGCATTGCATCTAACCCCTTCATGAACATCTAAACTACCAGTTATATACAAAAGATTAATAAGATTAAGGATTAAAAATAGCTTCAAGCGAATGAGACCCGTGGTTCCTATGGAGGGTAGCACTTCATCGGGATCCCACAACGAACCTCTTAAAGAAAGTTGTCAAAAAAAATAAAGACCAATTCACTTGAATAGATCCAAAAGAAGCAACAATTAAAATAGTACAACATATGTACGTCTAAGATAAAATAATGACAAAATCATCATGCTGGCATTCCAGACTATATTAAACAAAAGCTTAAGAATAAAAACCTTCAATACTCGAAACAGAAGTTAAGAATATAACCGCCAACAAATCTACAACCCGTGGTAACAGCTAACGGATTCGAGAAATCTATTTTCGGGAAAAATAGATTTAAGATTTTATGAATTTCAACCCGGAGTAACGCTAAAAGTTTGGCCAGTGAATTCCGAATGTTTCCTTATATTATTATGATTTATCTTGTTCAGGATTTCCTTCTGCTCAACATCTCTATAATAAAAATGCTTAACGAATCAGTAGTTACAATTATGAAACTATTTTGCATTTCAATAATACTTAGCGTGATTCATCTTTTGTTCCCGTCGCTTTTGCTCTTGTTTCTGTAGTCATTCTTTTTCTTCTTGTAATATTACTCTTTCTTGATCTTCTCCTTCGTATTGTAATATTCTTATTGTAGCACTTCTTGTTTTTGTAGTAGTACTTCATGAAGTACTTACTCTTGTATTACTTCTACTTGAACTAGTTGTTTTAGTACATCTTTTATTACTTCTACTTGAATTACTTCTTGTAATACATGTTCTAGTTCTTGTTTTTTTTAGTACTTCTTGTAACAATTCATGTCCTTCTTGTTTTTCTTCCACTAATTCTTGTCCTTTCTCTTTGTTCTTATTTTTGTTTTAGTACCTTTACTCTTGTCCTTCTCCTCCTTGTTTCTGTAGTACTTGTTCTTCTAATAATTCTTTCAAACAGACCACAGGATAATCATGAAAAAATATTGATAAAAAAATATCTCCTGAGGTTTCCACATGTACAGATTGGGACCCCAAGATGACAACAATGCAGTATTTCCGTTGATTTGTAATATATCCCGTAACAAAGTTAATTATGCATTTCCTACCGGTGTTACAGGTCTCTGTTCGATCTCGGGTAACATTTAAATATGAAATTAATATGTAGAGACATTCTCTCTAATTCCAAGATTATTATAACGTAAAAAGTTCTCATCCTAAAAATATAATAATATTGACATTAACTGTTATCTTTACTCACTGATAATTTCCTTGATACTTGCATATCGTTTATAAGTTAGTTTTATAAGAAAATCACGTGTGTGTTTGTGTTTAATTATGTTTTAGAGATATTAATATTTGTGGCCTCAATGTTAGGCGCCCAAGTAGATATGTTTAAATGTGTCTTCATACAAAAGACGACTGATCATCGACAAAACAATCAGTGGCTGCGCTGAGTAGACGTTTCCACATCCTCCCCAGTGTTGTACAAATGCTTTAATGAAATTGTTCCATTTCTGCTATTTTTCGCCGTTTTTATCCAACAAAATCTCCTATCCAATCGCCATCACTTGTCTGAACTTTTCCAAATTGCCAACCGTTGAATATTAATGAACCAACCTCTTGCTCCATCTCATCTTTCCATATTTCGAGCAATGAACAGGATTGCTATGTTCTTTGGAAATGTTTCTACCACAATAATTTCAAGTAGTCTTTACGGTTATGTACTTGTAATTTAAACAAATCTTGTGATCCAAAGCAAACACCTTTTTGTTAATAGACAAGGACATTTAGAAAAATTGAAATCGTAAAAAATTGACTTGCCATTACTTAAAAATTGATAAATGCAAACGGAATTACGTTTGTTGGCGCAATTAAAAAATTTTGAACCAATACTGACATCTTATTTTTATTTCGTTTCTATCTGAATTGATGATTAATTTATTTTTTTAAATTTATTTTTTGATAATAAATATGCATTCCCTATTTTGTTGCTACTGAGCAACCAACTATTTTCGTCCTATCCTGTATTTTCCTATCTTGTCGTTAGTATCGACGTCATACAGGATTATAAAATAAATTTGGGCCAACCTGAAAGCGACAGATTTTTTTCAAACAATTTAAAGAATCTGTGAGTAATGAGGAATGTCAAAATTCATTGTGTAATATTTCGATTAGTGATTACTCCTGGGTTTAATGATAAACTACATCCGGCAGTAATGCCTCTACTCAGGAGATTCGTGGTTTTGAAAAGCACAGGACCACCTATTATTTGCTGTTCCCAGGTCCACCCTGAACTGGGTGGGAGCACCTGTTAGGATCCTAGCTATAGTAAACCTCAAAACAAAAGCAAACACTATGAAAGTATAAAAATATATATTATAGTAAAAATACCACCAATACATTTTTATACAAAGAAAAAATTGCCAACACTGTATATTTATAGTAAAATTATAAACAATACATTTTATAGATAAAATGTACAATACATTTTATCTGTAGTTAAAGGCATACAGTTGTGCTCAAAAGATATTTGCTTGAAGGCATACAATTACGTTCAAAATATTTAGACTTCGGTATCAAAAAAAAAACCCACAGTAAACCCCGCTAAATATAATCAATCAACCAACCAACGTGAAAGAACACTTTCATGACATTAGTATATATAATAATTTTACAATTTCCTAAAGAAATCACTCTATTCCAAAAATTATATTCAACAATGCTACGACATAACACATATCACCGACGCTAATAATTATGTCCACACAAACATGTATATGCACAAATACTGAGTATCATCTACCATGTATTCAATTGTGAAAGAAGAATAACGTATTGTTTATTACTTAAAAGCGTATTGTTTATTACTTAAAAGCTCTCAAGGAAGTTAAATTTTAACATTAAATGACCCACGAGGAGTTGATATGCCGTTAAACAAACACGTTAAATCGAATAGTGATGGTATACAAATAAACTAACTAAACCGAAGCAGAATTCATTAATTGAAATATCTATTCCAAGAAGCATTGTATAATTCAGTTCTTTTAGAATAATTTAGGAAATGTAAAACTTACAAATAAATTTGTCGCGCTTTTATTTAAACTAAAACTCGATATTATGAATTTTCTATGCAAAATTATACGATAAGAATGAAACAAAATTAATAAGAACTTTTTTTAAAGTATTTTATCTCGTTCAAAATATTTTCAAAATTATTTGTTCAAAAATAACATTCTTTGTGCTGAAAGTTCCAAAGAGTTTTTCAAGTTGCTTATAGTATTTTCAATGAAAGACCTTGTCTGAAATTATGTCTGTCTGCTTATTGATGAATATTTCAGCGCGACATTTCATCCGCACAATGAAGTCAGCTGGTAAATCCAATTTCCAAAACAGTTACACTCGAACGACTTACAATAAAATAACAGAACTTCCTGCTTACTGAGTCTTTGCAAAATATGTATATTCTGTATGCGTTTATATTTGGACAAAACATAGTTCATTATCTTAAAAAAAAAAGAAGATACATGGATACAAATACAGTGTAACCCGGATATAAGAGAAACCCGGATATAAGAGACCCGGATATAAGAGAAACCCGGATATAAGAGACCCGGATATAAGAGAAACCCGGATATAAGAGAAACCCGGATATAAGAGAGACCCGGATATAAGAGAGACCCGGATATAAGAGAGACCCGGATATAAGAGAGACCCGGATATAAGAGAAACCCGGATATAAGAGAAACCCGGATAAGAGACCCGATATAAGAGAAACCCGGATATAAGAGAAAACCCGGATATAAGAGAAACCCGGATATAAGAGAAACCCGGATATAAGAGAAACCCGGATATAAGAGAAACCCGGATATAAGAGACCCGGATATAAGAGAAACCCGGATATAAGAGAAACCCGGATATAAGAGAAACCCGGATATAAGAGAGATTTTATCTGGTCCCAAATTAGAGCCTGTGTTAATGTATATAAAATAGACCAAACCCGGATATAAGAGACTTCTTCTCCGGTCCTGACAACTCTCTTATATCCGGGTTAAACTGTATTTAAGATGCTTTCCGCTTAAAAGCATATGCGATGGAATTGCTTTAAAGAATTTATTGTTCTTTTAGATATTCACAGAACATGGCGACCATTCAGAAATTTGTTTAACAAAACAAAAACAGTTTTTGTTGAATATAAAAAAAAAAAATTGACAGAAGTAAACGACCAAAGTTTTACCAGGAATATATAAATGGATATCAAGTAGAATTTTAAAAAAACCTGCAAATTAGGGGAGTTGGTATGAAGATTTCCAGCAAAACTCGCTTTAAATGTGTAGGTCAGGTCTATACTGACAGCAAACCGCCTGCATAGCGATAGGAAGTGAGTTCAACAAATACACAAGAATAGAAAGACATATGAGACATGATGTGTCTTCTCACTGGACTTGTTCAAACTATACAGCGAGGCAGTTCTGAGAGAATTAGATGTCCTGTTAGGATTTGTTGTTGGCGGACACAATCATAAAAAATAAAAGATATGCAGATGTAATGTTGATATCAGACACGGAAAGAAAACTACAAAATGCAAGCTAAAAAACTTCCGACAGAATATCACGAAGGAAAGCGATAAAAGACGAAAATTAAATTACAAGACAGAATTTTATGGCTACCACCAAAAGGATGAGCCCGAAATGCAAATTACAGAACGAGGATGCCAAAATAAACCAAGTGCGGAACATTAAATATCTGGGAAGTGTTCTAACAGAAGACGGAAAGTGAGGCTCTGAGATCCAAAGACGTATTGGGATCACCAAAGATGCACATGAAAAGCTAAGCCAAGTATTAAGAGACAGGAAAACTTCGTTAAAAACAAGAGTACTGAACGTGGTATCTGTACTCCTGTATGGCAGTGAATTCTTGACCATCTCCTGAAAGATGGAGAAGAGACTTGAAACAATGAAAATATGGTTCTACTGAAATATGCTGAGGACTTAAAAATCTGGAAGAGGCAGTCGAAAACTCTTGGGAACATAATGAGGAAAGAGGACTTAAAAAATCTGATACTCAGAGGAAAGATTGAGGGAAAGAGGGGAAAAGGATAACATACTTGATCGCTTGAATAAATGGATGGCAGAACAGGTTTGGGGAGAAATAGCAAAAAGACAAAGCTTTTTAAGGGCTACAAGGGACAGGAAGGCATGGAGGGCTATGATTGCCTACGTCCGGGAGGAACACAGCACACAAAGATGGACAGAATCAAGCAAGTCAGAAAATTTAAAAATCTAAGTCAGTTTATTTCTTAAACAGTATATTTATGTTTTCGTCTACTGGCTTGAATATTCGAGAAATCCTACTAGAGAAAAGTATGTGCTCTCCAGCAGGATTCGGACTCCACGTTCCACTCGGGGAAGCCATCTTGGCTACAGTGCGCGTCGACAACAAAGCAAAGATGAATCAATAAACGAAACGTCAACTCAAATATCGATATCCACTAAAAGTAAAGTTTAAGTACCAAAAATCCTTGTTCAAAAGCACTATTCATCTTTACATCACTATTCATCTTTACCCGTTCATCGACGTACTCTGTATCCAAGATGTCAAAGCACGTTAGAGCTAATGACGGTTTCAATTAGATGAACGCAGGTTCGAATCCTGCTGGAGAGCGCATATTTTTCTCTCGGATTTTTCAAATATTCAGACCGGTAGACGAAAATACTGTTTATTAAGCGTGTAATCAAATACGATTTTCCACTAAAAATTACGTCTAAGTAGAGTATGTATGTATGTATGCATATATGTATGTATGTAACTAAGTAACTAACTAAGCATAGATATTCTAAGCGCAGAAATCTTTTAAATGTGGTAGTGAAAGCTTCATCTATATTCTAACAGATCTTATGCAAAAGGTGTGGGAGGATGAACTCGTCCTTCAAGATTGGAAAGATTCCCTTATGGTTGTTCTGTACAAGGGGAAAGGTTCAAAAGACCTGCGTGGAAACTCCTACAACATATCCCTCCTCTCTGTCGTTGGTAAGGTATTGTATAGCAGACGAGGTATTGCCTGAGTCACAATGTGGTTTTCACGATGATCGAGTCGCAGTAGCTATGAGGCAGATCCAGGAGAAGTGTGTAGTGCAAAGGATGGATCTTTGGTCTTTGTTAAATTAACAAAGGCTTTTTATACGGTTAATCGAGCTGCTCGCTGTCCTGCAAATTTCCTAAATGTTTGCGGTCATCACACACACAAGTGTGTGTGTGTTCATTTGAAAGATTGCTTTAAAGCCAAAATTGCTGGTTTTTCAGTGATTTGAAGATGCATTAAAGCAAGCAAGATTTGTGGCCGAGTGCTGAATATCGAGCGTTAATAGCATTGTGTTTTATTACCATAAGTACTCACTGTGCGAGTTGAGATTGAGATATTTAATAAGCGTATATTTGTTCTGGCGCAACCTTAGCAGTTTGAAACACTTAGTAAACTATTCACTAGTCGTAGTCATGAGTATCAAGAACAGCTTACTACTACCTGTTACACAATATGATGTAGATCTAGCAACTTTGGATTTGTTGTTTTTTGTTTAGGTTCATATCAACACGTATTGGTTATTTAATGCAGAAATCTACATTTATAATTAAATTCAGAGAATTACATTATTTCGTTAAATTTTTGTTTACTTAGACCTATTAATCTTACAAAATCAAACGAGTGAAAGCTTAAATTAATCATAGTAAATTGCTTGTTCTTTTTAATATTTTTTTGACAATGTATGCCATGTTTTCAATTATACTTTAAAAATGCATTGGTCATTTTTCCTTTAATGTATTTCTGGTTATTTTTTTTAATGTAAAATGAATTGCTGATATTTTTACTATAAAAATGTACAGTGTAACCCGGATATAAGAGAGTTGTCGGGACCGGAGAAGAAGTCTCTTATATCCGGGTTTCTCTTATATCTGGGCTTGGTCTATTTTGTTTACATTAACACAGGCTCTAATTTGAGACCAAAGAAATTCTCTCTTATATCCGGGTTTCTTATATCCGGGTTACACTGTATTTTTACATTTTCCTATAATTTCAATTTTAGTTTGTGGGTTCACTGATTGCCCATAACTATGACCCTAATAAGTGCTACCAACTGAACCTGAATAAGAGAAGTTAATAAGTAGTTCAACGCTCCTGAAAACATCCAGTCTCCTGGTTATGGACCTTGCTATCGGATGTATTTTATCGTCATACCCAGGACCGGAGCTAATAAGTACATACAAGATACACTCCAGATGCTTGGAGATATTTGAGTCAAAACAAAACTCTAATCTCCTTTATGCTTTTTTGCGATATGTTTACCGTTATTAACCCACAATCTACAAATGATTAATCTGCTTATAGATTAACATATAGATATACGTGGAAGTGATAAGTCTTTGACGAGTAGCCTGAATATCTTCATGATGCAAAAATACGAAAATTCTTTCAAGAAGTGGCTGAAGCGCTAGTTTGGATTTGTTTTGAAATAAAGGTCTCTTCTGAAAATTTGGAGAAAATTCTGGCATGCACCTTGTATATCTCTTCGATATATATCCATGATATCATAAGTTTTGTATCGACGGAGGAAAATTCCTGTCCACAGATTGTGTCGAGGTGTGGCAGTATATACCATTTACGATCTGTAATACTTTAGATGTACGTTAATAGCAATATTTAACTAAAGAATATAATGAATATTTTACAAAGTTAAATTCAATATATTACCATTTTTGTAATACATTACATAGCACATAAAGTTTGTTTCTAAAACTATTAAAATCTTGTTCCTAACTTATGAAAAGCCAAATTATAATAGGCACAGTTGATTGGATATATTTCTATATTTATTCATCTTTAATGTGAGTCGTCGTCTTATTTTAGTTCATTCCTCGCTCCCTTAATCATGTGTCCGCCGATAGTTTTCTTTATCCACATTATTTGCCCAAGATATTTTGGAGCATAAATTAACGGAGTACAGTCCTGATAAGCGTCTCTCCAGACATTAGCTCTCATTTGAGAGTAAGCTAAAGTTAATCCCTGTCGTTTTAGGCGTCCCTAAAAGGGGAAAGTGCCAAGGGGACTGAACTGTTTTTGATATCTGGTCCCAGGTATTTATGGAACCCCTTATTTTAAACACGACCTTGCGCCACATTCCTTTCGAATGAACGTTCAAATAACTCGCATTCCTTCCCTGACTTTTGAACCTGATATCACATGTGTCCTCTTTCACACTGAAACTCCAACGTGAATAAGTAACTGTGTCAAGAAATCAAAATATACAACCATATGGAGGCAGGGTGGTCTTCTGTACAATGAATTTGAGTACAGAAGTGATGGTTTTTGTTTTCTACAGCACATGAAGCAGGAGAACGAAAGATCCAAATTTAAACAAATATTCATGACAGATATCAATGTTTATTTTTATCTGAGAAAAGCTTAGGTTACTTTCCAGTATAATTACATAATCAAAATAGTTTTATATTTTTATTTGCAATTAACTCTTTAATGTTCACCGTAAAAATCTGCTATATATTATAGGATTCTATTAAAAAGACAAAAAATGTGTGACAGGTTGAATGCTTCATCTCTCTCACTTCTCACCTGTGGAACCCTCTTCCATTTTCTTGTTTTTATGCCAATTACGATCCTCAAAAACTTAAGTGCAGCCTCAATCGTCATCTTCTATCTCAATGAATCATGTTGTTCTATTTTCCTCCCTCAATAATCTCAGTAACCCCTTGCAGCTTAGTGACTATCGTCTTGCTTGGGCTGAAATAATTTTAAACGTTAGTCATTCCGTTGTGTGCATTTATGGGTAAAGTTTATATTCTGATTTACAAGGAATTTTTATCAAGATATAATCGATAGCTGCTAAAATTAGTTGGCGCCAGTAAGGAGTCCCCGTAATCCATCAGTCTAGGGTCACCACATGTACTGCAGCAAGGGTGTAGCTAGGGCAAGATACCTTGAAGTCCTTCACTCTTCAGCTTTGTTTTAAATTAAGTTTTTTCCATCAAGACAAGCCCATTCTACGCTGTTAAATATCCTACTTTTTGACAGAGAAAATTAAATGGATTCATGGCTTTTACCAAGAGTATTTGCACGAAATTGAACGTAACGAATTTGATTAGAATTCGAACTCGATTCGCCAAATTCTCTTTCCGGGTGGCTAACTGTTACACTACTCACACATGCTCTATAACAGCGAATGATTCTGTGGTTCTATTGAAGAAACGTTACTGAGTGACTTTTATGTGTACAAATGTTTGCATTGTTTCCGACCTTCTTTCTTCACATCGAGGAATCAGTGGTGATATAGGATCGGTTTCAGTGAATGACCCGGCCAAGCTTCGATGCACATTGTGTGACCTTCTCGCAATTCACAACACCTTGAATGAGCTTAACCATGCCAAGTTGCCAAATAATATGTTAGAATAGATTTGCATTCAGTTCATGTAAACTAGCAATCAAGGTTATAGAACCAAGTCTGCTTGACGAAATCACAAGTTTTAGGCATTTAGAAAGCCTGGCTGAATCTGGCATGAAACTGTAGAATATACAACCTTGATTTAACTCGCTACATTAATAGAGATTTATAGTGCTTAATTTTAAAATATGTCAAAAGAACAGGTGAGATTCAAGCTCGTTACTGTACTGATAGTCTATTAGAATTGATTGCTAAACATTCCTTTACAGCGAGTTGTCTCATAGATGCTGACTAAAACTGATTTTTACCTGGAAGAAGATCAAAGTGGGCTATAGAGAATAAGAAACTTTGTGTCATTTCAAGCTTCAAAGTTAGGATGTTTTATATACCTTGAAAAAAAGAGTAAATAAAACGCTACCTGGATTTCTAACACCAACTGCTGATTTTTTAGAATTTTTCAACTACCCCAATCCGTTTACAGTTATTGTTATAAAAATCTATATTTTCCTTTTTCCTTTAGTTTTTATCATATGAGAAACATGAACTAAATATTACCACTCTTCACCGACCAGAGTCAAGGACATAGTCCACAATCCATCAACACCGCAGTTAATTAAAATCTACATAATCCTTTCCATGTTTGTTTAGGGCTGCATACGATTTTGAATTAAGAATTGTCATTCTTCTATAACAGTTTCCAACCACTGCTCTTCCGATTAACCCAAATCTGAGGAGAGAGGAGATGTATTCCTACCATTCCTAAGGGTATCTATATGGATGGAAATGTAACGAACTTGACTAGAATTCGAACTCTACTTGCCAACTTGTCTTTTTGAGTCGCTACTACCTGAACATCTTTGTTTCGAAACTCTTGACTTTTTAATTCTATTTTTCATCTCGTGTGAGCATTAAATTTTCTTCCACTAATTCGACGAACAGCTTCAGCGGCTTTAAAACGAAGTTTAAAATTTCTTTAAATTGTCAGTGTCCGTATTCATAATATCTGGAAGAAAAGATGCCCAAATTGAATACTTAAATAATCTATGGGTACACTATTTTATTACAAGTCCCAAGAGCCACTCGAGACAGAGCGTTGCAGAGTAATAGACACAGTTTATGTGGAGAAGATAACGGTTAACTCTAGATATTAACACGTGAAAATTGTAGTAATCGGGGATGCATCTTCTTGAGAGTCAATTCCACAATGCTGCGGTTTGTGGGAAGTAGCTTTTCGAGTGGAACTTGCATCACATCAGTCGAATACGAAGAGAATGATGGTGTCCCGCATAATATGGCGGGTCTTAGCCGTGAAAACTTTCCATGGAAACAGCGATAAGACAATCAACAGACTTTTCGTCTTTGAGAAAAGGGTTGTAGGCGTGGAAATAATTCATCACCCACAAGGGGACGCTTTTGTACTCTATCGAGACCGTAAAGGGGAGAAACTGCAGCTCCTGCCCACATATGGCAGCAGTACGGCATTTTCGGCTTGATCTGGCTCTTGTAAAAATGAAGGATGACAGAATGAGTTAGATACTTACTGGAGTGGTACAGAGAAGCGACCATTTTCAGAACATCTTGAGTTCTACGTTGAGTATAAGTCGCAATAAGCATGAAGTCGCTCTAGGGGAATGTCCGTTCATCGCGATTGGTGAAAGTTCTGGGTTCGATCGACGATGGTGGAATGTTACTATTGATTTTCGAGGTATCGAAATAACCAGATAATACACCTCCCCTCCAATGAGGCATTAGTTAAATAAGAGGAGATATAAGCTGAGTTTTGGGGAACCATCTATATACTGTTGTATTATCTGCATAGATTTTCACAAATGATCGCAGAATACCCTTAGGCAGATCAAAGAAAATAAAACAAAGATACTACTCACCGTAACGTAGTGACTTGAAAATATATATAAAAAAACACATAAAAGATAATCAACTAACGCTCCTCGCTCTACAATCGAAGGCAAAAAGGAAGGCTTCTTAGACTTAATATATATAGTCTCGAGCAACTTCAAATGATAATACGAATATGCTTTGCTGTCTACTGCGAACAAAATTTCTAGTAAAATACGAGACACAAGTTGATTTTTTTTTTTTTTTTTTAAGTATTCTACAATCCCAGAACCGGAACCATTAACAAGCGTATTCAAGTGTCCATCCTGTTCTCTACGAAACTTAACTGGTACGTGCTGATCAATCCTCACCTTAAACATCTGATTGTATTTTGTTTTAACTTATCCTTGTTCTTCCGAGGTTCCTTTTAAAGGATGTTTGCATATATTAATATATACTTTAAAAATATCACTTATTAAAGCCATAGCATGGATTAGAATAAATCAAGATGTGAGTGTTCTAATCATGTGAGCCATTCACGATTTGCGAAGATGACTTTTTGAAATTATCGACCTGGGATCCCAGTGAGTGACACGGTTAGGAAGTAATTAACTATTATACCACGGGTTGAACAAAAGGGAATTTGGTAGATGAAACTGTCCGAAGGCGTCGATGGTTGCATTAACACGAAGTGATAAGTCAGCATAACTGAGAGATTAAAGTCACTGGCCTTCGTTCAAATACTGATCACGCCAGCTTTTACGGTCTCTCTCAGAAATAGAAACTAAGCTTTGTTCAGTATTTTTCAACGCCATACTTCAACTATCTGTAGGATCAGGCGCATTTTCAGCTGAGCCACCATAGCAGACTGGCATACTCGGAACCGAGTAGCCTTCTATTTATCATTTAATAAGTGTGACGGGATTGAGTCTTAAAAATGTGTACGTGAAATGAGCTGAAAATTAAAACCTCCTATATAACTAAAAATATTTTGATGCATTTTAATATATATATATATATATATATATATATATATATATATATATATATATATATATATATGCAATTTGCCCCAAACAAAGCGGAAGTGCTACTAGTACACAAGATGCTGCAGAGAGTGTAAGGGAAAATACTAGATAAAGAGAAGGATTGAGGAACAGATAAAAGGAAGAATGGTGATCAAGGCAACAGATGTCGATTGACATTACATTTAAATTGTTGAAGATTATAGTTATCAGGGATGCAAGTAAGAGGGAGGGAGTTCCACTGTCCAGAAGTGCGAGAGAAGATGCTGTTGGAGGCCGTTACATTTAACTGTTTTGATATTAAAAGGGCGGGACCGATATGCCAACTGAGTAGCACGTTTAACTTCATACATGAAAATGATACACAATTAAACGCTCTCCCTTGTTTGTTAATCAAATGGTTGCCAAAAAGTATACTTTTTGGATATGTTTTCATTCTTGTTTTAAAAATAGTTAATGTCATTTCAGAGACAGGGTTAGATTACAGTACAAATCATTGACCTGGAGACGAAAGTACTGACAGCAAAAAAAATCCTTAGCAGATATAACGATGTTATCTTTTGGGCATAAGTATGTTTAAACATAGCTTAAGGTTTTTTAAGAAAATATTATTTTAAGACTATATCAACAATAATAATCTGATTTCAAGGACAACATGTAATCTATATAAACATACATAAATTTGAGATATTTCTAGATCGCTCGGTATAAGGGATATAAAACGTTTATAGATATACAATTTTGAGCATGGACGATTTAAACGATTATCAGAACGAGATTTAATGATTACTAACTTGGTCACCATAAAGCGTTGATTTATATATATATATATCTCTACACGATGTTTGATATATAATGTATATATGTAAATCTATTTAAACTCGGTGGGTGAAAAGAAAAACATGAATAGTACAATTTTCAAGAAAATTGGCATCCGAAGAAAAGTGAAAAAAAAAAAGCACCAGAAACTCCAGAACAGAGCGAAAGAAATCGTCCAGTAACTTAAATCTCTGGTACAAAAAAAAAGCGAGTAATAAGTTAAAACGAAGAGTTCTCAATACTCTAAATAGAGCAAAGTGCGACTATGTATGTATGCATGTATATAATATATATATATATATATATATATATATATATATATTATCTTATAAAACCCAGGTTGTGTGTGTGCCTGTACGTTTATATATTGGATCGGATTTCCTACATTTTTCAACCGATTTCAAAAAACTTCACAGGACTACGTAAAATTACCTTACAGTGGTTCTGACAGCGCCAAAAATTGGGAAAACACAATTGTTTTTGCACGAAATCAATTTGAAAACACGATTAAGAGGCATCGCTAGAATGAAAGGGGGACAACTCATATCGAGTTTTACTTATTATAAAACCCAGGTTGTTTGTGTGTGTTCGTTTATATATGGGATCGGATTTCCTACATTTTTCAACCGATTTCAAGAACACTTTTTTTTTTCTTTTTTTTTTGGCAGGTAGTGTTTCTTATTGTCTTGCACACTTTTTTCTTTATTTTTACATTCAGAATGCTTCAAAAATTCCATTTACAAGACAATTGTTTATAATAAAATTCTATTCAATCGGTAGACTCATAACGGTTGAAAACAATTTTTTTGTTTGGGTTTGACCAATTCGTAAAAAAAAAAAACAAAAAAACAAAAAACTAATTAAGACATGCGTGTCCGTCAACCTTAAACAATAATCTTTGTCAATTTTATTTTTCAGTCTTTATGATGGTCGATACCTGATCTATCTCTTACTGTTACACCCCAGGGCAACGCCGGGCTCTACTGCTACTTATATATAAACAAACCAACTAGGGTAAAACATTCATAATTCTATGTTCTTGTGTCATAAATTTATGAACTTTTGTTCAAAAGTAATGAAGGCATTAATTTGTTTTTGTTCTTGAAACGGAAATTTCGATTTTACTATATACGCAGTAAGGATAAAAAAATCTAAATATTTCAGAGGCTTTTTTTCAAACTGTAATTGGATAGTAATTATGCATTTTTAATCCATTTAAGAGTTTATAGTATAACATACAAATTGACAAATAAACAAAATTTGCAAACTTTCTGACGAAATTACACCACAGAATCAGTATGTCTTTCTTCTATGTGCGGTGTCCCGTCAGGTCTTTGGCCATCTGTGCTCTCCACTACTTCCTGTCCTTTTGTACATTTTAGTAAGGTTTGTCTTTTTTATGTCCCTCTCTAATCCCTTTTCTTCCATACATTTAGACAGGCGAGTTAGGCAGGTTATGCTAATCCTAATATTAAATTTAATAGAAAGATTTTATAACACTTCAACCGACAATGGCAGTGGCTGCACAGTCAATAAATACTAAATGTTTCCATATAAAGAAACAGTTAATATTACCATTCTAAATGATCTACCGTCTGTTTTTTTTTATATAAACAAATAGAATCGTTCACAAGAATCAATGGATGAATGACTTGTTTAAGCACATATCATACGCGTCATTAATAAACATCCTCTTCATAATCTTCGCTTCAATGCAACGACAATTTTCAAATTTTGGTTCAAAACCTTTGTCTTAGTAAACTTTGTAATTGCAATTCCTAATTACAACATTGTTACTTGAAGTTACATAACATGGCGAAGAATGTGATACATTTTCCATACTAAAATGAAGGACGAATGGAAATAGTAAATTAGACTTTCTCCTGTAAGGAAATATTTGGCATTCATTGGCCAATCACCCAGTACGGTTTTCGCTTGACATAAAATCTTTCTCTTAAAACACTTTTTTTTTTCCCCAGGAAAACTGGTTTCTCAAGTCTGGTAGCTTTTATAGCTCTTTCCAGTCTTGATGGGGGTTTCCTTCCGAACCTTCTATTTGAAGAGGTATGAAATATTAACATCTTGATTATATCATTATTTTCATTTCTTGTTACGTATTTTAGTTGTTTCTGCTGTTGGTAGTCCTCACGTGATGTGGTTTATGTTATTTGGTACAGTTCTCGGATGACTTTTGCCTAGACTTTCAGGTTTTACTAGATCAAAACCTTTTTTACACCATTGACCTTAGGAAGAGGTCGTATCTATTCGTGGTTTTAATCTGCCTTCAATATCTCCTGTAAGTGTCAAATTCTCCAAGTCGTTTCCCTCATTATGTGCCTAGAAATTTCAACTCTCTTTCTGCTTATAAGTAGAAGTTTCCTTTTTGTTTCCATTTTCCTCGAAACTTCGTTGTTACTCAGATGTTTAAAGTACGTCCACTATTTTCATGTACTGGTTTCTCATTTAGTCTCTTTTAATGTAGTGTATGATATCTTTATTAGGTTTATCATTGTTCTGACCTTGTGCCACATTTAACTAAGTTTAGTGAATATATTTAATGACTAGTGGATAGGATACATGCTTATTTCTCATCGCCACTGGATGCTCTCCGAACTCAGAAAGCTGTTTCAAACGTTGATTTTTGAAGGCAGAGGTAATCCCTCCCAACTGTTAAAATTGTCATCTTTTTATATTTCTGTTGCCATATTTATTACAACGTTTCGGCCGTTGTACGCTCCGGCCTTCTTCAGGTGGTTGAAATGTTGAATTGATCCCTTTATTTCGCTCACTGGTGTAGATTGTTCTAGTTCCACGTGCCATGTCTAATGGATATCAGTTATCTCCTGTTAAATCCCCTCTCCAAGTTCTCCACCACCTTAGCCAGGTATTGGAACTAACACTCTTTGGGTCCTTTCACTGGATCTAACTAACGCCTTTATCCACTGTGCCATGTGTCCTTGAGTTACATCTGTGTATGAATTTATGGATATTATAAACCTAATGTCTTTAGCAACTATTTTTTACCAGTTCGACATTCCAACCACCTGAAGTAGGCCGGTGCGTACAACGGCCGAAACGTTGTAATAAATATGGCGACAAAGATGAGGACAATAGTCCGAATAATGTAAATAGTGTACTTAAAATCGGCGCAACACAATCTTCCTAACTTACTGTCCCACCTTTTACTCTGCGATGTGTTAGTTAATATCAGATAAATTTCACGCGTCAATTTGCGTATGGATTCCATATTGTCGTCGCGAGAATTCACTTAGGCTGACCAACACTTGAACATAAACGATTTAAACAGATATACGCAAGACGCAAATTCACGTGCAAACGCGAAAAAATATTGAAATCTTCCTTACATCACGTGTCTAATTCTCCATTTAAATCTACTTACTTACCTCTGGCACGCACTCATACAAAGACAAAAGAGAGGGAGAGAGAGGCGCACCATCCTTGGTTCTACAATCAGAAAAAGGCTCACAGGTGGCGGGGTCATATGTCCGGGTCTTGAACATTTTGCGCTGACCTCAATTAGGTCGGAACAGAATTTGTGATGATGAGGACTACCGCTTTCTTTTCTTACTTTTTCTTCGACTTTGTTAATATCTTTAACACTGATGCCTGTGTAGTCATCATCTAACTTTTTCATTTTTTTTTAATCTCTCTTGAATCGGACAAAAAAAAACAGGAGATCGAGTAACACCTCTCGTTTATTTATTTTTTTTTTTACTATCTTTTGCCTCGTTTTCAAGTTTTTTTTTCCGTATTGACTTCTATTTATGTTTCTTCCTCTCTTTTCACATTTTTATATATTTTTTTTATTTTTGCTTCTCTGTATTTCATTTTTTTCCTACTGTGTTTATCGTGACCATTGCTATTTTTTCCTTCATTTTACAATTTTCATTCATTCAAGTTTCTCTCTTGGATTAGAACGCTCAGTTTAATTTCTATTTTGTTCCAAGTTTTCTTCTGCCTCTTCTTCGTTTTCTTCTGCCTCTTCTACGTTTTTTTTTTACTCCTCCTCTTATTCTTCTCTTCGTTTTCTTTTTCACTCCATTTCTTCCCTTATATTCGTCATCTGTTCTTATTTCCCTTCCCCTACTCTTTCTGCTTTCCTTCCTTTTTTTTCATTTTAATTTTCCGGAACTGCTCTCATTCTTTTTCTACCTTACTTTTAATTCTTTTTCTCCTTTATATTTGTCGTTTTATAACTTTGTGTTGTATATACACACACGTGCGTGTGGTTGCGGTCTCTCAGTAAAGAGGAAGAAAACGATAGAGGGAAGCAAGCAAAAGGCTGATGGCGCTCACAGAGATGGAACAAGGGAAGCGGGCTGCTAAGGGTAATGAAAGGATGAGGGGGTGCTTAGCAGTGGTACTGTCTTTGACAGGATCGAGGGTAGACTTGCTTCGTCATTTGGTAGGTCGCTCGCTCGCTCGGCCGCTCGTTCTCTTTGGTAATTCTCTCTGGAAGCGGTACTAGTTTTGGCGTCGTGGGGCGCCGAAGAACACGCTTCATAACACAGCTCATCTATTTTTGCTTTTCTCTTTAAAAAAAAAAAATTATCAAAAGAAAGTGTTCACATTTTGAAAATCCGAAGCCCCAAAATGTGGAAATTAGCGTTGTTTGCAACGATCTTCTGGCTCTCGTCTACCGGTCACTGTCAGGAAAAAGAAAGTTTTTGTAAGTCAACACGTGCATGTTTTCATTGCATCCAGTTTTAAACACGGGAATCTAATATATTTGTTTCGCGGGGAGGGATCCATATTTTAATGTTTTTAATTTTTGTTTACATTTTTATGGTCGTAATTTCAGTCTTGCTTTTTTTTTTCTTTTTTTTTTTTGTATTTATCTTTTTGAAATATACAAAATATACGGTTTTCTTCCAATTATTTTATTCCGACGTGCATTTTTTTTTTATCTCTCGCTGCAAAATTGTGAATGACATTTATGATGAAATGGGGAAAGTGGGCCCTGCACATTTTTGTTTTTGTTGATTTTTTTTTTAACAATTTCTTCAAATTTTTTGTCGTTTTTTTTGTTGTTGTTGTTCCTGCCTTTTACTTTGTTTTCCTGCTTTCCTATTCTTCAGTTTCATTGAATCCTTTTTCTTTCTCCGTTTCTCTCTTTTGTCTTTCTCCGTTTCTCTCTTTTTCCTCTTTGCTTTCTTGTTTTTTTTTTGTTTTGTTTGTTTTGTTTTTTTTGTGAGATACGTTATTGTTCCGCCATTTGAGAATCGAAAATTCTTTTTTTAGGAATTACGCGTAAATGTGGCTATTTAAAAATATTTGCTTAATAAACTCGAACGGCAGTAAAATGTGCAAAATTTTACTTTACCTCTGTCACCTTCTTTCTTATCCGCTTTCATAAATCTTATCCTACCAAACTTATTTAATTTGCGCGTATGTGCATCCGTCTTTAAGGACCTTTCCTCCTGGTTGGGAAATCATAATCCCCGCAATGTCCCACATTTTCATTTTAGGTTATTGTCATCCCTAATTTCTATATTCTACATTTTTTCTACACTTGCTTCTATCATTTTCGAGGATGTTCAAAGTGTCTATGGACATAGTCCTAATCCTTAAGCTTCACACCTTCCTTGCAATGTTTACGATTTTAAATTTCTTTTGTTTTCACCCTGTGGTCCACTAGTATAGATATTTCTATATTCTGGCAGAATTTCCCTTTCGTGTTTCCAACGACCATATCTGGTGTTCTTGTTTAAATAGCGTAGTCTGTCCGGATCGCAAAAATTCTAGTGCATTTTACATCTTATATTATTCAACAGCATCTTCCTTCATACTATTTGCTTACATAGTCGAACCGAATTCGTTTGCACAGTTCTCAGTGTGTTACCAATCCTACTCTGTCGTGATTGCTTTTTCCATTTCTTTTGAGCCTGTTTGATGCTTTAACATATACATTGATTTATCACCTAATCTTTTTCTCCAGACATTTGTTTATTATTATTATTTAGAATGTGGGTGATCATGGATCTCCATGACTTCTTTTCCCTTCGATAAATTGCACGTTGTTTCCCTTTACTCCTTCTCTTAATCCGTTCTTCCTTATAATGTGCCCCAAATAATTCAACTTTCTGATTTTAAGTATGAGTGTTCTTTCTAGTTCCCATTTTTCTCAGCACTTTCACTTTGATCACGTCTTTAGTCTATGATATTCCTAACAACCATCTGTAGAAATAATTCTCTCGCTTCGTGTCACCTCTTAATCAGTAAAGAAACAATCTAACACTCATTGCCATACAGAATAATATATATATATATATATATATATATATAACAAAGCACTTCAGCACTCTTTTCTTTGCTTCTAGTGAAATATTACTTAATACTTGGCTTAGTTTCTGTAAAAACCTCTTTCGATATTCTAATATAAGTACGTAGTATATTTCACAGATGTAAAGAGGACAGATATGAATACATGAACAGATAAACTAAATACAGGATCCAAGATCCACTCTTGGTAGAGGGTTACTAAATAAGGACTTATTTGTATAAGAGGTTACAAGGAAGAAGCACTTAGTACATATTGTGATGATATTTAGGATTATTGATCGCACTGCTTGCACAGGTTCCTGTGACTCTTTGCCGCCATCAAATTCTATTGTTCATCCTATTCGGCAGGTCAGAGAGATTGCAGTTTGCCGTATGTGAAGGATAGCCTGTGACCTTTAAAGTTTGGAGCGTCTTTTCGAGAGTGTTGTACAAATTCAGGATGTTTATGATAGTCCGATTTATAATCCGAAAATAAAGCTTCAAGTAGCCATAAAGCACTTTCAGGATTTCATTCATTAAGTACATAAATTTACGTGGAAACAGATTGAGTTTATTTTCTGAGGGAATGGTTTGCTCGCCTTAAAAAAAGAAGAAAAAAATTCTATAACACACCTTAACCCTGACAATGACATCAATACTAGAAATCTGAGTGAAAAGGTGGTGTAAAACAAGTTACTATATCCCGTCAGGGCGTAGACGATCATGGCTCCCCACAGATTCTTTTTCTTCATCTGTAGATTGACATGCATTTTAAGGAAAGACAAGGTTTGCTTATTTTGTTTTTTATTTTTGTCTATATTTCTGAGAGGAGGTATTATGTACCCTATTAACATTATTCGGACTATTGTCTTCACTTTATCGCCATATTTATCACAACGTTTCAGCCGTTGTACGCTCCAGCCTTTTTCAGGTGGTTGGAATGTCGAACAGAACCTTTATTTCGCTCACTGGAGTAGACTGTTCTAGTTCCACGTGCCATGTTTTAATGGATGTCAGTTATCAGTTATCTTCTGTTAATTCCCCTCTCCAAGTTCTCTACTGCCTTAACCGGGTATTGAACTCACTCTCTTTGGGTCCTGTCACTGGATCTAACAAACGCCTTTATCCACTGTGTCATGTTGTTTTTTTTAATTCATCTCAAGCAAAGCTATAATGTCACTAAGATGCAAGTGGCTACTGGGAGTGAAATAGAATGAAAAAGATTTTAGAAGGAACTGGATAGCCAATCCTAAACGGGAATCGAGGGATAAACCTGCACTTGGAGATATTTTTCCCGTTGCCTTCTCCGCGTTTTAGAATTCAGAATTTTCCTTCTAATCTGGCAGCCACTTAAGGCTAGAGAAACTAGTGTACACTTTTATTTAACCCTTAGCTGTGGGTAATAGATCGATATTTTTGCAAGGCTATTTATGAATACAACAATAACCCAACCGAATTTCACTTTACGCCTATTTCACTTTACGCGCCAATGTCGGCACATTTACAAAAGCGATTACAAATGTTTTAAAAAACGATATATGATAATTTATATCTCCTATAGTAATTTTCGCTAAAATGTCTAAAATTCTTAATCAAAAATATCGACCTTCACTTACTTGAAAGTGTTTACAAGTATATCCATGCCCTTCTCTACTTGGAGGTTTGACAGAAAGCAATCTCCTTACTCTCCGTTCTCTTATACCAATCAGGCTCTCTAAATATTGATAACACTCTGGGATACATTCGGGTGATACATAGTAAGAATCAGGTCTGCGAGACGGTTTTTCTAGTTAGCGTTCTCTGGCTGATGCCTAACCTCATCTCTCGACCAGCTCCAGGTAGGACTTGTCAGTCCAGAAGCACATCCACATATCGAGGTCCTCTGTTAGCATAAGTAGCGAGATTATACAAATCCCCGGCTTTGCTTGTCCTGTCACGTAGCTTACAGCATTTGATATTACCCGGAATACTGACCAGGCTCAACATAGCTATACATCGATGATCAAACAAGAAACGGTATTTTAACACTTCCCAGAATACAACCGTTAAAACGAATACATAATAATAATACGAATGATGACAGGTGTTTATTTTCAAAACGAAATAGATTTCTGTTGTCCATATCAAATCTTTCGCATTAATTAATATAAATCTATAACTTCTTTAGAAAATTAAATTGTTTACGTTTGTATTCGACACTGAGCAGGTATAATAATTTCAAAGAATCTAGGATGAGAAGGATTTCACTTAGTCAATGATTAGCAAAATTGCTCTGTGGCCGAGTCGGTTATGGCATGTCGGACCTAACGACGGTTTCCCTTTGCCCAGAGGAACGCAGGTTCGAATACTGTCGGAGAGCGTGTATTTTTCTTTTAGATTTCTCGAATATTTAGACCGGTAGACGAAAATAAATAAATATACTGTTTAATAAATAAACGGAGCATCTATTCAGATATGAATACCCACTAAAAATAATATTTAAAGTGATAAATAATCTGTCCATTTATAGATAGGTATTAATAGAGCGTAACGCATATATTGCTTCATGTCTCCTCGGAGCAAATACAATGATACATAAGAGATTTTAAAATTGAATTGTTGAAACATTTATTTTTAGTACTAAAGTGTATAACTACAGCGATCCAGAATGATCAGACCATTTCTTTTTAATTAAAAAGTGAAAAAAAAAACATTAATATCCAAGAAAATAACAACTCTGAAATAGAAACTCAAAGGTCACGATGCAGAATATTGGGACATGCTGCTGGAAAACTTCTCTGTTCCAATCCCAACTTTACATGCGAAACTTGCCGGATTTAAAGGGAATAATACAGAAAAAAAAATTAATAATAATACAAAACGCAACTATGTAAGTGGTCTTTTTTTGTACATATTTTTCTGTGTCTATTCGTGAATGGCGGAAATAAATATTGACTCAGTTCATTTTTAGTAATGTCGAGAACACAATCATTGAAAAAGGAAAAAGTAATTTTGTTTTACTTCCTTTTTTTTTTTTTTTTTTTGTAACGCAATATATTCAACTCTCCGAACTCACTAAAACAGGTTCTTCACTTAGTCGTTCTCTCTCTCTCCCTTTCGCTCTCTCTCTCCCTTTCGCTCTCTCTCTCTCCCTTTCGCTCTCTCTCTCTCTCTCTTTCGCTCTCTCTCTCTCTTCTATGTGCCTTTTTTATAAATACTTCCATAGTAATTGTTCTAATAAACTCTCAGCTATGGTAACTGGACTCTATGAATTTAAGCGCAATTAAAGCAATATCTCCTCATTTTAACAGTCGAAATGGGTAGATATAAAGATAATTTCTTTGCTAACAGTTTCTTCTCTCGCACCTCTCATTTGCGGATCTCTCTTCTGGCTTCCAGTCAACTCTGATCACCAAAAATGTAAATGTAATGTCAATCGTTTACTTCTATCTTCTTGATTCTCCTTCTTTTATTGTTCTCGCTCCTTAAAGTTGGTCTTATTTTCTTTAACACTCAGTAAACTCCTGTGTCTTAGTGGCTTTGTCGCCTTGATTTGGGTGAAATGATTAAAATATAAAATGATTATAATCTACTTAAAATGAATAATTGTTTCGAAATCTCAATTCAAAGTTGGATTTTTATGCTCTCTTCTAAACATTATTTTGTTTTCTTACCTAACAAATGGTGCACTAACCAGCAACGCCGTTTGTAAATAGTTTAAGCATTTAATATTTGTTCAGATGTAATGTGTTATATGAATTATCTAACATTCGGTCAGTAGTTCACTGAAGATATTTAAGACACACTGATATTTCAGGAGAAGTTCGGGTCACATATGTGTCAACTCAGCGAATGACACAGAACTGTGCGGAATGCAATTGGCGTCTAATAAATAAATAGAAATACCCAGAATTACCAATCCAGAAATACTTTTGTAAGAATGGGTGAAGAGAGAGGAACAAGAAGCCACAATCGTCAAAAGAAAAAAAAATCTACTGAAGTAAAAATGTTTTTACGTCATATTGCAATACAAGATCAGTTTCGTTTCTGCACTTTTCTGGGTTTTTTTTGGGTTTTTTTGGGGTTTTTTTTGGGGGGGGGTGTTTTTTCATTCTTCCTCTTATCTATATCTCAATCTTATATTTTAAAATCTTTTTTTTTTCTACACTTCATTTACTATTCTCTTTATGTACATCCACAACGACACGAACTGTCACTACCAGAGATCGATGGTCGATATATTCAGATTCAATCTATGCTTAATACTCCATTTTTGTATACGGGTGTCTGACAAACCTAAGCTTGTTAAATCGCTATTTTTATGTTTATTAAATGAAAAGAAAAAAAGTTAGTTCTCGAGCTATAAACCCTTCTTCTGTGTGCCGTGTCCGTTCAGGACGTAGATGAACGTGGCTCCCTTTCTGTCTCTCATTGGTCCCAGTAATAGTTTTTCTTTTAACTGCCATTCTCCCACCGTGTTCTTATGACCGTATGTTGAAACACTGGTTCTCGTACGAAGTTAAGCAACGCTGAAACTGGTCAGCTTGAACTGCTTGGGAATATTAGATGCTGTAAGCTTGGATCTGCGGATGGTATAATGAAAAAACGGTTCGGAATTAGAAATCGGAGAGCAGAGTTCCAATTCCAGTTGTGTTCGTTATAATCACTTGCGTGCAAATAACCTTGGAAAAGGTATAAACGCACCTTTTTCTCTACCCAGCTAGGAAAGTTTAAGAATAGAAATGACAAAGAAACTGGTGCTCATATAAAAAGACAGCTGAAACATTTGGGACACAATTTGAGAAAATAGGGCTTAGAGAAATTAATACGAGCATGGCAAATCGAAGATAAAATAAAAAGCAGGGGATAAACATGCGGGATAATTTTGAGCAAATGGTAGGTGGCAAAAAACACCACAAAGAAAAAGAGGGTCCATATTGGTAGAAATATTGCTGAATTCGACAAACAGAGGAAGCTAATCACCTATGTTCTACAAGGACATAGTACATCCAAAGAGTGTACTTATATATAGTTTATGAAAAACTAGGTAATCCGTATGGGTAAACCTAAGGAGGATAAAATCCGGAGAACTCAATGTAAATCCAGAGCAAATAATTTAAATAAAAACAGACCACTTTAAGGTTCATGTAATAGATTATCACCACAGCCCTTTATATGGAACCTTAAAGTGGTCTATTTTTATTTAAATTATATATATATATAGTCAGGTAATAAAATTTCTGGGGAGTAAAATATAATCTATGGACCCTTAAGGTTGTTTGATTTTTAATTATATATATATATATATATATATATATATATATATATATATATATATATATATATATATATATATAATGGCCTAGGGGTGAGAACGTTCACTTTCTAACGCTAGTTCGAATCTCACCAGGGTTGATTTGTCAAGAAGGTGACTTCTTGATGTTATCGGTCTGGAGAAGGCAATCTCAGCGAGACTTGACACGGACTCACCTAAGACTTGTGAGTGAAACTAGGTGGACGGAGCCCTTGGAGGTCGTCGGTGGTTGTGCTGTCACAAGTCATCGTGACCGAGTGTTTGAGCGTGATAGCCTTGTTGAGACTGTTGATCACGCTAGATAACGTATAACTAAGGATCACTCCGCATAGTTGAAGTATTGAAAGTATTGGTAAAGTCAGTGGGATTTTCATACATATCCCGGAGTAAACTACAATCTGTTCGAAATATTCAGCTTGATGATTTATTTACAATTTAACCCGGTAGCCATTAAGGCCCAAATTGGCAAACAAACAGGAAGTAAAGGCTATAAAAAAAACACCAACAATAAACTGAAATCAGGAATGATGAGAACATTAAATTAGAAAAGCCTTTAAAAAAGTAAAAGTATATTGTACACAAGTACAGTTACTATCTGCCAATATAATCAAAGTGGATTTATTCCCTTTTTGAAGACCTTGATTACCAAAAGGGACAGTGTCCCACTGATTCACTACTCGCTTTTAAAAAGTAATTTCGTCGGATAAAAAAGCAGGTGAATCTTTAATGGATGTCTTCTGTTGGCTTGTAGTAAAAACATTTCTCGGAATCTATTGTAAATTTTACATTTACTATTCTAAATATCTGTATTAATTCAAGTCTACGGCGTCCAGTTTCAAGTGAGAGAAAAATCCAAGACTTAATTCTCTCCGAGTAAGGCATTGTTTAATTTCAGAAATCATTTTAGTAAAGTACTTTTTTGTACTACTTCAGATGACGTAAGGCGGCCACACATATATGAAGTATGGACTAAAATATATTTAATTTTCGCCCTACTGTAATATTTTGATATGTTACTGTATATGAAAAGATTGATATCAATCGAAGTTTTAACGTATTTTTAAATCAGTCCTGTTTGGGATGCCATTTTTTTTTTATAGAAACAATAGGTCATATTATTTTAAAGGCTTCATTAAATTTCTAGTGAATACCTTATCGATGTGTATTTCTAAGATTTTCGTTACTATACACAGATTTATTTTGGTTGTTTGAGGTACATTTCGACCGTTTTACCCTTTTTGAAGTATTCAACAACGTTCTGGGAAATTTGAATCGAACTCTTTAATTAATCAGACATTGAAATTCGATTACTGTGCTATAATGGGATGAGCAGTAGCTTTTTGGGTTTTTTTTTGTTTTGTCTTTGTTTTTTGGGGGTTTTTTGCCTTTTTGTTTTTTATGTCTTTTTTTGTCTTTTGTTTTTCTTTGTCTTTTTGTCTTTTGTTTTTCTTTGTCTTTTTTTTGTCTTTTGTTTTTTGTCTTTTGTTTTTTTGTTTTTTTCGTCTTGTTTTTTTGTCTTTTGTTTTTTTGTCTTTTTTGTTTTTCGTTTTTTTTTGTTGTTTTTTGTTGTTTTTTTGTTTTAGTTTTTTTTTTTGTTTTTTTGTTTTAGTTTTTTTTGTTGTTGTTTGTTTTTGTTTTTTGTTGTTTTTTTTTGTTTTTTTGTTTTTGTTTTTTGCATGCTGTGTCCCTTCAGGACAAGTATGATCATAGCTCTTCGGAATTTTTCTATCCGCTGTACCTGAAAGCTATGTTTATTCCTTTACCATCTCCAAGTTTCTATTCTGCCATACATTTAGACAAGCTCTATAGGTAGATGAGCAGATATGTCCAGTCTTTCCCTCTTGCTTTTAATGTCCTGCGACTCTCAAACTCTTTCCTCGTTAAGTATCTCAGAAATTAAAAATGCCTGTATTATTAGTGCCTGTAGTAGTAGTATTTTCACATCTCATACGATGTATCTTCTCGCATGGACAACGATTGACACGTCTCCTCCCGTGAATGAAAATAAGGCTACCAAAGTGACTGAAATTAAAGTTTTGGTTGAAAATTCCCACGTTGTTACTGAATGTTATAAGTACAGAAATAACACTAGGGAGTACAACTGATGAAATTTTATGACAGTAACAATCAAACTAAGGATATCATTTTGATTATTAATAATTGTTGTTTAGCAACCAATGCGTTTATCTTGGGTATGACGATAAACTACATCCGACAGAAAGATCTCTGATCGGGACATTGGAGGTTTTCAGGAGCGCGGAACCTCTTCTTATTTGCTGCTGTTTCCAGGTCCATCCTGACCCGGGGTGGTAACATCTTTTAGAGTCCCAGCTTTGGTGGACACCCAAACAATCAGTACATTTTTATAATAAAAAGAGCAACAATACAATTTTATAGCAAAATATCAATCAATGCAACAATAAAACAATATCAAAAATACATTTTTATAGTAATATTACCAACAACACATTTCATGATCTACAAACTATAAATCTAAAAAACATAGCTTTACTCGATAAAATTATGTACAGTCTTAACTTTTTCATCAATGAAACCCAATTAAAATAATATATTATAACTATGCCTTTCTAAACTATGTCCTCTACTTGGAAATTTGAATTTATTAATAATAAAATTCAATGTAAAAGTCAAACTTCTCTTTAAACTGCTGTAGAGAAAATCAGCACGCCCCAGTTTTTAATCCTGATTTAATACTGAGGACTTTAGGATATCTACCAACCGCCCCAAGCGGTCAGATGTGACACAAGGCCGAATTTAATGTGGGTTATCCGAACCCGTAGGCTCTCCCAATAAGTCCACATAAAACGAGGTCGGGTAGCTGTTTTCCCGAGACGAGACTCTGTCCTTCGACATAGCTTCGTCTGGGGATCGTCCCTACTCGGAGGCAGTTTGACCAGCACAGCTGGAGACGAATGTCCGACTCTAGTACTGAGGCCTTTAGTAATGGATAAGACTGACGTTGATTTTTAAATGAGACTTCCAAACACTCTCAATAAGGTCGGCTGGCAGGATTTCAAAATAGATTTCCCAAACAAGATTCTCTGATTTAAATTCCAGCTAATGTGCCGAGCTACCATCTTGACAGAAAATCCAGCTCAGTCGAAGTAAAAAAGCTGAATATTTAAAAGCCACTCTTTCCAGAAAAAAATTCTCTCACTTGATCTTGTCTCGAGGAATTCAGATCCATGATAAATCGATCAGAGCAACTTTTAATGTTTTCCAAATTGTCTCTTTGAAAAGGACGACGAACGTTAGACATCATGGCGAAAGATAAACGACTTCATTTAATTTGTTTACAGTTACATTCTGAATTCTGTGTGCTTTTCGTGAAGCGATCGTTAGCAGCTTCGTCTTGCAAGCTTCTGGTAGCTAGTTCGATTGACACAAACTGTGGCAAATAAATCCGACCTTTGTAAATCCCAGGTTAGTTGCTGCCGAGTCTTGAAAGTCATTTCTAGCTGCATTAAGGTCATCGGGTGCTCTCTTACACTAGTTTTGTGCAAGACAAATCTATACTTAGTAATACGTCATTCAGTCATACGTAACTATTTTTAATGACGAATGGACCATCAAAAATACTAATCATGCATTACCATTTAAGCATAAATTTCAAGTACGTTAACATAAATTAGATTCTGTACACTGCAGTAGCAGCGTACAGAATGGATTAAAGGAAAATCATATTCTTTTTCATGACGACAAACCGCTGCCTACAACTAGAATAACACAGGAGAAAAACGACTTGTTTGGCCTGTTTTATGCGACCCGCCATATTTACCTGACCTTGAACTAAGCGATTATTACCTTTTTGTATTAGTAGAATTTTTCTGTTTTCCGTCAGTTATTCCAAACATTATATCGATGAAGATCAGTTTTACCTAATGTCCTAATCTCGCTTGTTATTTTCATAATGTTACGGCTAGTGTACTCTCCGTCTTCGAGTGTCGGCCCTAGCCTGTAACCTTCTAGGAATTTCAGATCGAACCTCTTAATTAATCCACGCATATGGAAAGCCTTTTTTTCATTCTACTATCCATTTATAGAATAACACACATCTAAAACGTTGTCATTAAAACAGCAAAGATAAGGATAGCAAATTAAATAATGGCCTATTCTTTATTATTCCTCCGATTTCTCTGCTTTCACGAGCGCCTTATTACGCAACATTGGTTCGTTAATTTCGTTGCCTATGACTATCGAAGTTCCATTCCTCAATGGATATACCAAAATGGTAATTTTTGCATCAGATTCATCCACTCCAATTCGGTTTTTCTTGGCTTTTCTCTTCTGTTTTTATCTTTATGAATGCATGTGGGACGTCCTCTTATATTTATATACAAATATTTTTCTGTCAGTTTAGGTAAGTTTTTCAGATGCTAAAAAAAAACTTGTCGAGATGTAGAGACGGGAGCCTGGAATATTTTGATAGGAGCCTGGAACTCTTTTATCCCCCCTACCCGTCAACAACAACAACAACAATATTTCAGATACAGATTTGTGGGCGGATACAGAATGCGGTCTTACGGGCACCGGTTGTTGAGAATCGGGAAGGGGGCTGATGAACAGAAAAAAATGGTAACCACAGCTATAACATGTCAACGTTCGTCATTTCATGATTTCCCAGAAAGATAACAACGTTCACCAAATATTTTTTCATGCTTTTATTTATTCGCCATTAACAAATAATCTTGACAAGGACTGCTTGAACGAACCTTGAAGGCTATAAAGAACAGGATATAATTATCAGAAGTATTTTCGTTTTTAAAACTGGAGACTATCACTACTTGGTCAGCCAAGATGCCCGTTAGGTGGCGTTAATTAAGGACTAAAATGGCTCGGCTATAATCTTCCTCTTTTCACACTTGAACATGCGGTCGGTTGAAAACTTTTCCAGTCATCCCTTCTAGATAGACACCAGGCCACGAACTCGCACATACAAATAAGCATATTTTCCAGTAGCTAAGTGTGATTATTTTTCCTGTCCTTTTCAGCTGTGTCCACACTAGTATAATTTCTGTCCATTGATAATCATTTATTAGTTATATAAAAAAATATATTTCAGTGTTTAAATGATGTGATGGAATAACCTGTCACCCCGATGAGTGACTACACTATAGGTAGTAATTACCTATAAGTATCTGTAAGTCAACGGACTACAGAGTCTACTCGAAATCATTTCGGCTAGACTGTCGAACTCTCTGCCACTGACGAGACTCAGCCGAAGGGCAGTCTCGTTCGGGGAGATTGACCAACCCAATCCCGTTATCCGGCAGTTTTTGGACAAGCTTAAGGGCTTGGGGAACCCACGTTAAACCTGGCCTTGTGCCATATGCAATCTACGTGCGGGGTGGCTAAATATAGTCTAGCCGAAATCTTTTTTCGGCTACAGTCGAACTCTCTGCATCTATGTGGTTGAACTCTTTGTCTTCGGGTAGAGAGGAACACAGACGAGGCTATGCCAAAGGGCAGAGTCTCGTTTGGGGTGGTAGACCGACCCGAACCCGTTTATGCGGAGTTTACGGGGAATTTTTGCCCAAGCCTACTGGCTCGGATACCCCACGTTAAATCCGGCCGTGTGCCACATCCAACCGCGTGCGGCGGTTCACAAATATACAAGCTGAAATTTTTTCGGCTTGCTGGTTGAACTCTCTGCCTCTAAGCAGAGAGGAACACGGACGACGCTGTGCTGAAGGGGAAAGTCTCGTCCGGATAGCTAGACAGACCCGAACTCGTTTATGCAGGGTTTACGGGAAAATTTTGGCCGAGCCTAATGGCTCGGTTTGCCCCACATTTAATTCGGCCTTCTGCCACATCCTACCCCGCGGGGAGGTTGGTAAATATTACTAGCTGGGATCTGTTGAGTACGACTCGGATTAAAGCGAGAACTACAGACCTTCCAATAGTAGCACTCCCTACTGGATTGACTTGCGAGGACCGTGTGCATAACTGTTACCTTTATTCTTATTGTACTGGTTTTTTACAATAAACCTTTACTTATTTTATCCACCTTGTTTTTCAAGCATATATTCCTATTAGCACGGAATATAACATTAAATTTATTCCATTTTTTTTTCCTTGTACCTCTACAAATTATGACAACCCGTTACTTACAGGTGTAAATTTTGGTAGCACTTGCTTTAACTCGAAATATAAGTAGTGTCAGGTTTTGATTTGGTCACTACTTATATTACTTTGCCTTTTCTATAAATAGTTTCATAGTAGTTGCTCTGATTAAATTTCCACTGTTATTTTTTTATTCCCCCTCCAACAGATAAAAATTGTACATATGAGGACTAGTTTGGACTTTATAGAGACTTGAGGTATTATGGTGAATGTAGTAAGAATGTCATGTTTTGGTGTAAGAATTACTACGATATAATTAGTAATTTTGGTTAGCTAGGTTTAATTATATGACAGATCTCAATCCTCCCCATCTTGGCTTTGTGCTCCATTTTTGTATATTTACAAATACACCTTTATTCAAATTAATTGAAACAACCGCTTTCGTTTCCTTTCTTTCACCATACGTTCAGTCTTAGGCCCACTAGAAAGACAAGGTGTAATCGATTTCTATCTTTTCTCAGATTAGGTAATTTTCAGTGGTGTGCAGTAATATGAATCTATTTTATTGGTGTATGAGGAAGTTTGTTTGGCCTTGAAAAATATTGCTTCATCCGCAATTAGATCAGATTTTCATCATGCCCAAACACTATTATCTCGACTATCGATTAGTTGTCCTACGGCCATTGTCTGCGATGGACGTTATTCCAAGGAAGCTTACAAAAACTGTAACGCTGCACAAACACACTGGCAAGCCTTACCAGTGAGCAAATCAAAGTACTATAGACTGGCCCGGCAACCCCTGTATTTAAATCCAATCGGGAATCTGTGGTTAACCTGCAAGGAACGACTTCTTCGAATGTATATACGAAGTACTAAAATGTGCACTTGGGCATATTTCATTACAAAAACACGAAAAAAATAACACTATTTACATTATTCGGACTATTGTCCTCATCTTTGACGCAATATTTATTACAACGTTTTGGCCGTTATCATTGCATGTTTCTGCTGTTCCATGTTTTTACCAGAGCTCATATATACATTCGTTTTGTTTCAATTAATTTGCACAAGGGCGTAAATAGTACTTTCCTCTATGGTGCCTAGACTGTTTTCATTTAAATGCAGTACTAGATATTTTTCGCAGTTCAAATTACTGTATGTAAAAGGTTTTATGCGATCGTTTTTTGTTTTGTTTTTTCTGTGTCACTTCTCGTTTGTGGGACTCTCTTAAAAAATTTAAATGAAATATCAATCGTTATTATCTGTCTTAATTCTTGTTCTTTTATTGTTTTCTCTCCTTAATAATATATTTTTCTTATCCTCTAATACTCAGTAACCCCCGTTTGCATCCTAGTGGATTTATTGCCTTAATGCGAAATGATTTTAAAATGGAACAGAGCAAGGACCCATGGTAAAATTGAATGTTCCTGCAACTTTACAGAAACGTTGTATTTTGGTGGTCAAGGTATGTGATGCTGCACCAACGTTACTGAGAATCAGGAAAATCGATGATCGCAACTATTTTCCTGATTCCATTGTGACTGCTCATGTCCAACGTTGGAACCACATTATGGTAATGTTGCAAATCGATGTTGTAGCTAAAAAATTCTACACTTATCAAATAACAGTAGAATACTTTTCCTCAATGTATAGACGATAACAGACGTTCTAATATTCATTATCCATTTCTTGTTAATGAAACGTTAAAAGGCAACGTTGATGAAAGCCAGCCTTGGTTGGCATTCAGTTTAGGTGAAAGAAAAATCTGAGAGGTTTGCCAGGTTTTAGTCTAGACACACATTATTCTGTTAAATCTGCACTACATGTGGTGTTCTAACGAACGTAATGAAATCTGTGATTGCGATCTATATATGGTGTCTTTTGAAAATCCTAACTCTTCTGATTTTGACTATAAATTTCTGGGTCAATTTCCGTCAGGATGCCCCAATGTGTGTCATTCAAGGGTTTCGGTTGCGCATCTATTAGACGGCACGTGGAGCTACTTCTCTGCCCCCCCCAATTTGCAATTTAACACGGAATAATTATGTCTCATCGATTTCAAACTAGTTACATTGTATCACCTCCTGTCTCTGTGAACGGATGTCCCCCTTGAGGAGGCTGCGTGATTTCAGGGAATATTGTGTCTAAAACTCACACCTGACATCAAGTGGAAGTCGCATATACAAGCTACCACTAAATGTGCAGTTAAAATGGTTGGCTGCCTGTACCGCTATAGTAAGTACCTGACTCCTGATGCTATTCTTTACCTTTGCAAGAACCAGATCATGTCGAAAAATAGAGCATTCTTGTCATATTTGGCCGGGAGTTACACAGTCCTCACTTTCCAGTTTCGACAGAGTTTAAAAGTGTCTCCAAGGTCCTTGTGGGGTGACGAGTTATTTTCCACACTCCAACCACTCTCTCACAGGTGGGATATGACAAGCCTCTCGCTTCTCTATGCTTACCTCCATGCAAAGTGCTTGGACGAACTACATTCTTTGGTTCCACCAGGTTTAACTTTCACGGCTAAGACCCGCCATGCCACTTACATCGTAGCAAACCATCCACATTCCCTCTATATGACATCGGGGAGAAGTTCCACGGGAACAATTTCTTCCCGCGAATCACTGCTCTGTGGAACCAACTCCCAAGAGGATGTTATTCCGATTACTACAATCTTAACCTGTAACCCTCCACCTCAAGTGGGCCCCAGGTTTTATACAGTGCGAAACTTACTCTAAAAAACAATCGTCGAGTATAAAGGATTTTTTGCACGACATCATTGCGGTTCAGTACGACAAAACTGGTCTGTCATTGCCAACATCCTGCTACCAATTTCTTCACAGAAAGGGATGGCTTCGGGTTGCAGCGTACAACATACGTTGATTCTAGACTTCTAACTATGGTTTGAAAGCTGAGCATGATCAGCTATCTAAGCCCTAGCCGTGAGTGAGATTAAATGAATTTATACTTTTCTATATTGCGCATAAATGGCTACATATAACAGTTATCGCATTTCTTGCTTGTGGAACTCCCTTCCAACTTCTTGCTTTTCAGTCAAGTTTAACTCCCTGTGTGTTAGTAGTTTTATTGCCTTTGTTAGGGTGAAGTGAATAAAAGAAAAAAATTAATGTTAGGAAAGCGACTCTAATTCGATCTCTTCTCTACTATTTCTCATTCTTGGCTGCGATCCATTATACAACTCGCATATTTGGCGGGAAAAATGAAATGTTTCATTTGCATCTACGTCCGAAATTCAGCGAGCAGATTCAGCAGCTTTGAGTCCCAGTTTTTTTTTTAAATTTCTCAAAATTACCAGATTCTCAAAATTTGTATCCATGAATATAATATCTAAAGAACTTACTGATGAACAAATATATATATATATATATATATATATATATATATATATATTAAAGAAAAACAGATCACTTTAAGGTTCCATTATAATAATTTATTTCATCAGAGCCCTTTTAAAGGACGCCGAATCATCAGAGAGCACTTCCAAGAGATGAAACGAAAAATGAAATGAAAATTGATGGGTAGTGTAAGTTTTTGTACTTTAACAGAGAGTGTAATAAGGAGTAGTTAGAGAGACATGGTAGAGTTTAGAGAGGGTTTAATTTAATATTTCTCTCAATCATGCTTAGTATTGGGGAGGAGGAGTGACCAGACTTTGACCTATTTAAATGGTTAACTTAACGGAAGTGATATATTGAAATGGGAGGGGGAGAAAAGAAAAAGGAAAAAGAAAGAAGGGGTAGTATATAATATATATCGTGATAACCAATAACACGAAAGTAAATCTCTCACACGTCATATTATTGTTGATTTAACTCAGGATTTTATCAGTGACTGTCTGCGAGCAGGTGTGTGTTTTCTGGCTTTTTTTTCCGAACGTGGATTCTATATCTTCGTGAAAATGTAGACTCACTTTTTTTCCTTCTCAGGCGGTGCAGATATATATATATATATATATATATATATATATATATATATATATATGCCTGTCAATGGCCACCCGACGTGTGCACATCCCAAGCACAGACATGTTGGCAGCCAACACTAACATCCTGTGAGATACAGATCGGTCCCTGGTGACTAGGAGATTATCTTTAAATTCAAGCCTTTTATGCAGCCGTTGAACACCGAGTGCCAAGTCAATTTTCATGTCATTGATGATAGTCAAAGATGTCCTTCAGCTAAGGATACTAACTAAGATTTGGTAAAAATAGGTAAAGAAAAAAAAAAGAAGCAAATATATTTGCTATGCAACATAATTTCAGATCTAGTTCATGTTAATCACAAGCAATAAAATTCAATGATTCAACTTTTTTTTTCGTTGAAACATTGGTTCTCGTATGATCATCGAAGTTAATCAACGACGATCCTGGTCAGTATCTATATGGGTGACTGCTTTGGAATACCAGGTGCTGTAACCTAGAATGGTGTAATACGGATGGTGTCATGGAAATCGGAGAACCGAGTTCGAATTTCAGTCTGGTTCATTATATTCACTTACGTGCAAATACGGTTGAAAAATGTATAAATCCATCTTTTCTCCCCTAGATATGGGTTAATTAGTAGGACTTATGTCAGTAAATCATTATTATTTCCAAAAAGTCTTAAAATGTGAAAATATTTTCTGTCCTTAAATAACCTGAAAAAGGTTGATAAGCCATAAAAAATGTATCAAAGTTTCCCTCCGTGTTCTGTCATTAATTTATAGAAACTTGTTAAATAGGTTATACTTGCTTTCAATATACCCTATAAGTATCCTGGTCTTCTTTCTTCACTTTAACCCAAATTTAAACCATAAAAAAAAAACAAATCTAGCAATCAACTTTTTTTTTCTTCCCAATGCATCCGTTTCGCCATATTTCAAAATGCCGATACATGTTTCCATTTTTAACGTTGCTAATTAAGTTAAGATGAAAGTTCGATTTTTACAAGTAGCCGTAGTTTATAGGACATTTTATGAATAAATTATGATATTCTGTAACTATGGTCCACTCTGTACATCTGTCCTTTCTAGAAAGATCAATATTGCAATAGTTTGAAACAGTCTCTTTGTGGTTCCAGTTCCCCACTGCTCAAGACATTCAAAGTTCACCGGTAGCGGGGGAAGCCCCACCCCATTTGTTGTTAGCAAGTACACAAGACCAAATCATTTTTCGACGGGAAAAAATATTTCCTTTTGGTTCCATTTTTGGAAACCTCTTCCCTGTGACCAACTTATTCAATGTGTCACGAAATATCAAACAAGTATTTGTCACCTATTGCAATTTTAACACTGATATATATATATATATATATATATATATATATATATATATATATATATATATATATATATATATATATATATATATATATATATATATATATATATATAAACATTAAATTTCTTTCTCTCCGCGACGTTAGCCTTGTGGTAGTATTTCTAACTGATGCCAAATGGGTCGAGTTTCGATCCTGGCTTGAAGCAATAGGACGTATAGCCACACTGAAGAATATATATATGTGCCCAGTACTTATTGTAAAATGTTCAATATCAATGACGGAGCTAACGCATTTGGAGTTTGTGTAATAATCGAAAAAGCGTGAAACCCATATCCATACAACTCTGTGTGTGTATATATATATATATATATATATGTGTGTGTGTGTGTGTGCGCACACACACAGAGGTAAGAAAATTTATACGACTTTTCGCCATAGTATATTTTTAGGCTTCTCACATCTTGGGTTTGTTTATAATTGCTACTATTGTAGTCACGTGATTGAAGTTCAAGGTTGATCGTGCCAGTTTTCTTGCTGCTGTTACAGTGCAAACATGGCCGCTATCCTAGCAGTGTGCACCAATTTCTCTGGTTGGAATGTGTGACTATCTAAAATTCGTCGGAGGCTTTTAACAAGTGTTTTACTAGCAAGTCGAAACGAGTATGAGTGGATAGAGAAATTGTAAAGTGGCATGACAAACGTGACACCCCCCAAAAAAGAGCAGGACTCCTGTCACCCTCCATCACTAGCGGAGAGACCATGGGAAGAAAGCCTAAGATTAGCTAGCCTGTTTGTGCAGACAGGTCGGGCTTAAAAAATAATTAAAAATCAAGTCTTAAATTTGACATTTACACATCTTTAGCACTTCCTCTCAGTACATACTTATAACCGAAATTTAGCTTTATGTCACCGCTTCCTGCGAAATCTATACCTACCTATATATATATATATATATATATATATATATATATATATATAAATTGTGTGACTTCCGTCCGTCACACCCTTTTAAAATAGCCATACATCGACCGACGACACCAAAGCGAAAACAGATAAGGAGGTACAAAGTGCAGTTGGTTTTACTAGAGTGAGTAGCTTAGTACATTTTCATCATATTTTTTGGGGGGTGGGGGGGATTTATTATTTAGCATACAAAATACTCGCACTATTTTAAACATAATTCAATGATTAAAATAATAAATACTTATTTAATAAAAACGAAATATTGTTTTTCTTTTGTTTTTTTTGGGAAGTGGGTGCATATCTCTTTAAGTTTTTATATTTTATTGATTGGTTTACGAAATTGAACGAAACGTAGTTTTTAAATCTCGACGTTAGCGATCACTTCAAAAATGCTAAATAATATCAGAATTTCAACACGCGTGAGCCTGTTGCTATATATATATATATATATATATATATATATATATATATATATTTTTTTTATTGATTGAATATATATATATATATATATATATATATATATATATATATATATATATATATATATATATATATATATATATTCCATCAATAACAACATTTCTTTTAGAGTACGAAAGGCGTCACACAGATTTTTTCCTCATTATCATTCAATTGCCTACCATACTATTAAGACTATGATGATTTTTGTGCTATTTAATTAATCTAGGCTCTATTGTCTAATCCAGCGCTGCTTAAACCTTTTTCATTAATGACCCCATTTTTCATGACCGCATGTAATAACTACACTGAAAATACATCCGTTGTCACTGTACATTTTCATCGTCGCAATGGCGCCGCACAAGCTTTTTTGTTAACCATTTCTTCATGTCAAAGGTCAATCGTCATCTATCCTGCATATCCTCATAATATGCATGGGAGTTGGGAATCTCGACATGGATTATAACTAAAGAGAGAGACGGGAACAAGCCAGGAACAACACTTATTCATATTAACTAGGAAAACAAAATAGTATCTAACTTAACCAGACGAGTGTTCACAGGAAACCGCTCCGTTGTACTTAAGAGGACTTAAAAGAGAGAATCAAGGCTAGCCGCGTCCTCAAATTCAAAGATGGCTGACACCATACTAATCGGTTAAATACTCTGTGTGTGCATGTAGGTGAACTCGTCTCGTTTCATCTATTTCGCGAGGTAGTGCCTGCGGATAGATAGCGAACTCAATAATAATAGAACCGGGTTTATCAATTCTTCAGGATCTTAAGTGAAAAAACATTCTTAAAATTTATTAAGACCAACCCAAATTTCTCAGGAAAGTAATTATAAGGAATATTTTATTGGCGGGAAGTGTTTTTGTTTTTGAGTTAGCCACCTCAGGTAATATGTTCCCTGACCAATGAAAAAAATATAAAATTTATCCTGCCGTAAATGTTTTATCAACCCCCACCCAATCAGTTCTTACAGCACATTGGATAAAAATAAACATTCGCTATGTCTTTAGGCTTTAGAAAAAGCAGAACAAAAAATCGGTTCTCTGGTGAAGTCAAGTAATAAAAATAAGTAGTTGTAAACTCAAAGATTGACACGCGATCTTTTTAAAATAAAAAAGATACCAACCTATGACTTAACAACATGTGCATGACAGCAATCTCCCGCACATAAATCCGTCCATCGATTTTTGTTTCATTCGAATTACCTAAATGTTTAAATTGTAATAAAACTAGTTAACATTTTGATGGGCTACTTTTCACATGGTTATTATCTATCGATGTAGCAATGCCTTTCATCCCACAAAGTCTTGCTCTCTACAACAGAATATTAAAATGATATCGATTGACCGAATTAGCTTGATTGCTTTTTGACTGCCACCCCTTTTTCAATAGCAATTGTATTTTTGTTTTCAAAATTATTTTACTCTCTTCGGACACGTTCTCTGATAAAAATAATGAAACTTTTACCAGGTTGTCTAATCTACTATTAATCGGTTTGATTGATCATCTTTCTCTATTTCCGCTTTCATTCGAGGTATATATGTATGTATGTATGCATGTATGTATCTGGCCAATCGTATTCGAGGATACCCGCCTATTAGGGTGGCTAGCTAATCCCTATTGCAGATGCTTGGCCAGGCGTATTTGGGTTTATTCAACACCCACAGAGCCCACCTGTAGTTTAAACTGCAACTATTCTGAGCAAACCTTTATTTAGTTTCTGGGGAAGAGCGTGTCATCCAGCGTGATCAACAGTTTCAGTAAGGCTAGCACCATCAAGCCCTCTGCCACGATGACTTGGACCTCATGCTATCGTCGTCACCCAATTTCATTCACAAGGTTTGGGTCAAACCGTGGTATGGTTTTCAGGCACTTCCCAAATGTGCTGCACGCTGGGATCGATCAGCCAGTCCATTAACATCAGGAAGTCTTCTTTTCTGACAAATCGACTACGGTGAGATTCGAACCCAGGTCTCATGGTCAGAATATCTGAACGTACGTACCTGTGTGTGTGTGTGTGTGTGTGTGTTTGTTTGTGTGTGTGTATATATATATATATATATATATATATATATATATATATATATATATATATATATATATATATATATATATATATATATATATATATATAGAGAGAGAGAGGCTTTCAGTAACGAGGGGACCATGTTTGCACTGCATGCATAAGATATTTTCCAGGTTAAATAATTTTTGTAAAGGATAATTCACTTTAAAGCGACACTGTTGTTTTCCTTATTTTAAATTTCATTCCCACGTCTTAATAGGCCGAATTTATTCTAAATTAACTACCATACGTTAAGCAGTGTGTTTACGACAACCTTGAAATCAATCCGATTCTTTCCAGCTCGTTCATTGATTTTTTTTCTTTTTCATTTCATGAAATTCAATGATTGAATTTCATAACAATAAAAATGTTCTTACTGTCTTACAAATTGAGCGTGACTTTTATTTTCAGAAGGTAGCTGTACCGTGGTAGTTACAAATCGACTGCTTCTTGCATTTCGTTGATGAGTTAACGAAATTATTCTATTCACCGGGCCGATTTCCACTACCTCATAATACCGTGCCTTCAGCAGGGTGATTCCGTGGCATTCATGCGTAGGTGACTTGAAAGCCATGCTATGAAACCGTGTGTGCAATACAGCGTAAGCACATCACGGTAACACATAATCTCGTACTTTTTTGTTTGTTTATTAGTAGTAGTAGTAGTAGTAGTAGTACTTTTTTAGGGAGTGTTGTTTTTTATTTTTTTCATTTTGCTTTTCGTGACGTGTGTGTCAGTGCGTGTGTGCAAACTGAGATATCAAAGTACCTTATTTTTACGATCTGAAATCATTAGTAGAACAGACACTAAGGAAATAAATGAGAAAATAGGCCTCAGGCGAGTACTGTGTTTACGTTCTATATCTAGTTTTCTCTTCTGTGTTGTTCTTCTAAAATGGTTTTCTTTCCTTTCTTCTGTCGCATTTAATTAGTCTTCTTATTCTTCAGAAGCTCTGATTAATTTTAGATCTTTCTCCTCATTGTAATCATGCGCCAAGTAAATATCTGAAATCATTCATAAGTATTTTTGTGAATATGGACAGTTTTTTAAATATTAAAAGTAATAAATACTAGAATTTAAAGAGATGGAAATAAATTTAAGCGAAAGATACAAAGCTACAAAAATTTAACGTAATATTTTCTTTCAAGCACGCAAGAAAAAAAATATTCGTCAGTTTTTATTGAAGAATGCTGTCTGACAAATATTCTGACAAAAATTTAGAATGGAAAAAAAAGCATATCTGAAGGCCTTCCAAATGTCATTAGCATTTCGGATTTAACGTGATGAAAGATTGAAAACCTTACAAGAAAAATTTCCTCTGAATCTTACATGAAAGGTATAAGATAATGTTATTTTGTCCCCTCCCCTCTCAGTGGTGAGACATTAATCTGAAATTTAAAAAAAAAAATTACGCAAGAGACATTATCGTTGTCAGTCGTTCACTCAAATCGATTTTTAAAGATGACTTCCAACAAATAAGTCCTATAAATCTTAATGAAAAACATCCTTCATCATATCGTATATTAGCGCTATGAAGCCTTATTAAATAACAAAAGACACATCACCTTAATACACAACCACACAAAATGGATAGCCCATATAACATGTTAGAACGAATGCTCTGTCCGATTTTATCGTGTATATTACAAATGAAGATGCTAATGCTTGTATATATATATATATATATATATATATATATATATATATATATATATATATATATATATATATATATATAAAATTACTTCCTCGAACCTCATTCCATGTCACCGAGTTTATAGATGTCACGTTTGTAAAAATCCTTTAGGCTTTGTGGTAAAATACGTAACGGACCTCTTCAACTTCTTGGCATCAACTTTATGTCATCCAAATGGTTCTGCAAATTCCCAAACACCTGATAATCAGAAGGTGCAAGGTCAGCAGAATATGGAAGATGAAGCGGTTCTTCCCAACCGAGCTTCTAGAAGAAAGCGTTGTCTTTTTGTTCATTGAATTCATGTTCACTATAATTTTTTATTTTTCTCCTGCTTATCTTTTTTTTCTACTGAGATGGGGAAACTGAATTTTAAAAATACAAAATAAATTTCGAAATGTAAATGTAGAAATCTTCAAATACTTTGCTGGAATAAAAAAAGAATAAAAGAAAAAATCCGTAGCGTATGAGAATCAACTGTAAACTGGAATGCACCATGCCATTGTTATGTGTGGTTGACCAACCCTGGTATAAATATAACCCCGAAAATCATACCGTAAAGTAGGTACCACCAATAATTCATTAAAAACAGTATAGCATGCTGATAAAAGGCCCCGAACTTAATAAAAACAAAGTTTTATCATCAAAATGTTTATTATTAAAAGAAAAGAACAACATATTATTTTGATTGTTTTTAAAAGTTTTTTCCTCCTAATTTCCTCGAAATTTGGGTCAAAAGTCTCGTTTTCATTTTGTCAATTTTGTAAGATAAAGAACGTAATGGATATTTTAGTGTAGCAGTTTCCGGTGAAAACACATTAATTTAGAAATTCTTGCAAAAATCAAATAATTGTCTGATTTTAATGAAGTTTTCAGGCCTTATTAAAAACTGAATGAATTTATTTTTGAAATTTTTTAATTTTAGAAAATCTTGGTAAAAAATTTTTTTTACGTCTGGTACCCCCACGTAACTCAGTTTCATAAAATTTTCTAGAATTTCAAATAGTACGTAAATTGTTTTATATTACTAATAAGCAGGACTCCTTGGAAAAGGTAAATCATTATTTTTTTTTCAAAATTACTTCCAACTTTTAAAAATCTGCTCCAAAAGTATCTAATTAGATAGGCTTTTATTTCCTTTTATAAATAATATACATTAAGGGCATTATTTTCTGATGAAAAAAAAATCTATGAATAATGAATTCTTACAAGAATTGTTTTCATTTTTCTTTACGATTTTAAACGTAAAAAAAAATTTCTTGTAAAAATTCAATTAATAACCGTACCTCGTACTCTGTAAAAATTTTACAACATTTTTAAATGTTTTAAATTTTTTCTAGAGTACAAGGTACAGTTATTAATTGTAGACTATATTTACTAAGCAAAAAAAAAGTTTAATAGAAATCATACTCTCAAAACTTTTTACCATAAAGATATTTTTATGCGTCACAATTTTTTTTTTTTTTTGTAAGATGTATCGTTAGTGATATTATGGTTAAAAGGCCACGTGTTTCAAGGCTTGTCCTCCTTAAGGAAAACTCTTTGACATATAAAGGTCTTCAGCTGCGGGCAATTCTTTCATTTCATTCTCCGTTATTAAACTGCGAACAGATAATATTTTTATTTATTATAACTCAGTTATTAAATTAAAATTTGAATTATTGAGATAGTATTAATAAAATTATTAGATCTCAGTTATCAATGTAAAAATGTAATAACTGAGAGATAGATAATTTAATTATTGATATAATAATTAATAAATTTATTAATTATTATAGCTCGATTATTAAATTAAAAATGTAATAACTGATCATATAATAATTGATGAAATTATTTATCATATTATCTTAGTTAAATAGCATTATAAATGTAACTCAATAATTTAAGAAATTTTTATATTATTTTAAATTATTATAAAAAATTGCTTTCAAAATTACCTAAAAAAAAATCAGTAAAATATTAGATAATTGCTTAAACTATTTTAATTTTTAAGTATTACCGGGTAGTTAAAAAACCAAAACCTTCTCACTTATAATTCGTAAATTTGTCAACTCTGGTCCACCATACTACACCTGTCAACTCCTTCGGCCTTCCAATTGTCGATGAAGGCGTGAGAATAGTAAGATTCCGTGGTGAAGAAATGCTTGTCTAGAAAATTTTATGGTGGAAGTAATATTTGTTTCAAAACAGATTAATTTAACTTTATAGTTGCTAATTTTACGAAAGTAGCTTTTCAGAAATATATATTTTATTTTAGGTGGATTTTTTAAAACATGAATTAAGTTTTGTTTACATTCCTCTAAAAAAATTAAAAATGGCCGTTTCGGCTAAAAATCATTCAAATTTCTATTTGATATACACTACAATATTTTGCCTTCTGGAATTAAAAACATTTAATCCTTTAGCTTTCAATTGAAGCTGGGGGAAAGCTTTAAAACGTATTTTTCATTTATGAAAAATATGTTTAAACCTTAGTTATGCCTAATTTTAGGTGCACATTTTCCAAATGAATCTTCTACATCTTTTGCTATCGTGGCTTTATTTCGCTCACTGGTGTAGACTGTTCTAGTTCCACATGCCATGTCTAATGGATGTCAGTTATCAGTTATCTCCTGTTAATTCCCTCTCCAAGTTCTCCACCGCCATAACCAGATTGAACTTGCACTCTTGGGTCCTGTCACAGGTTGTAACTAACGCCTTTATCCACTGTGCCATGTGTCCTTGAGAGGGAATTAAGCAGGAGATAACTGATAACTGACATCCATTAGACATGGCACGTGGAACTAGAACAATCTACTCCAGTGAGCGAAAATAAAGGGTTCAGCTCGACATTCCCACCACCTGAAGAAGGCCGGTGGATACAACGGCCGAAACATTGTAATAAATATGGCGTCAATGATTAGGACAATAGTCCGAATAATGTAAATAGTGTACATAATACGTCATCTCAGGAATATAGACAGGTTACTATGTCCTCTTTCTCTGTCCGTAGCCCAAAAGTTTCATCTGTCTCTTTCTGATTGCAAGTATGAGTTTTCTTGTAAATCATATTTGCCTTAAAATTCCTCGTTACTCAAATGTTCTATCAATTATATTTTCAGCATTTATCGGTAGAAACATATCTATATTTCTCTTCTTCTTCTGTGTGGAGATTGTCCAGTATTCATTGTCATGGGGATATTAGAAATTGCACAGCAGTTCAGTACTCTTTTATTTCTAACGAAAATTTAATTATTTCTCAATATTTTGCTTACTTCTGATTTTGCAATTCTGATGAGCCTCTCGCTATCGGTGCCATATTCCTTGTCGGCTGTATCAATAATACGCAGACAGTTAAATTTCTGTAGCTAACTGTAGTTAGCAAGCAAATTTTGCATATCATTGTCCGGGTAGGGTATTCGATATCCACCGGGTACTTCATCATTCCAATCATATTCACGCGTTTTCTTTGTTTTTAGGGATTATTTCCCAGCTTCTAACATTTCTGATTCTATTCATCTTCTATTAATATGAGTCTTAGAATTTCGGCTTGTTTCACGGTTCCTATAGGGATGGAATCATTCCTGTTCCATTCGTATTGAACTGGTAAGAAAGTCCCACTCGCTTACCCAAGAACATTTACTTTGCCGAACAGACACTCGAGAATCTTAACTGCTTCACATTTAGGGTCAACCGTTATCTATCCTACATAATCATAATCTGCAAAAATTTTAAAATGTTAATAAAAAAGGAAAGAAAATTTAAATTGATCACCGATTTATTTGTAATAAAATGTTAAAAATTGTGCTTTCCGGGGTTATTTTACTTTTTATATGACTATGGTAGTGCAGTATTTATGCCTGTTGTATTTTTGACACATTTTTCACATCGTCACTTCTACTTAAAATTAAAAAAATGAAATTTTTTTTAATCTTCTTTTGTGCTTGCTTTCACCTGCACATGGTTGCGTTTTCTTAAATTTTGTTTATGCTCGGAAATCCTCCTTTCAATGGCGATTATAGATTTTGAAAAAAATAGGCAGGAAGCCAGATCTGTTCAGGTAGTGCGACATTTTAAAAGAAACACACACACACACACGTGTATATATATATATATATATATATATATATATATATATATATATATATATACACACACACACACATATATATATATACACACACACATATATATATATATATATATATATATACATACACACACATATATATATATATAAAATATATATATATATACACACACACATATATATATATATATATACATACACACACACACACATATATATATATATATATATATATATATATACACATATATATATATATACACACATATATATATATATATACACACATATATATATATATATATATATATATATATATATATATATATATATATATATATATATATATATATATATATATGAGAAATTTCTCAATGTTAACCTGTAGAGAAAGATAATATTTATAAATGTAAATGACAATAGGAAAACTGTAATAGTTGCCAACACGTTTCGTCCAATGTCGACTTTTTCAAGGCAAAAAACAAAATGAATTTATTAAAGTAACTAATAATAATAAAACAAAATGTCCTTAGCAACTGGAAGAATTTTAACGTAATTTTCAGTTAACAGAATGAAAATTGCGTTCTCTAAATTCCTCCATCAGGATTAATAATATTGCTGATTTATTTTGGGATTTTATCAAGGAGCTCCAGGTAAATAGCACGGACACCGGACCATCTATGGCAACAATATTCTAAGCATGGACGTATGGTAGACTTATAGATATGCAAGATAGATTCCAGAGAGAAAAATTGTCTCGCCCGGTACAGTGAGCCGACTTTCTTAGCAGTTGACCTAGCAATGAATTCTATAATTTCTTTCCACATCATGTCAGCCGATAATATTAACCAGAGAAGGCGCAACGAATCATATTTCTAGAGGATAGCAATCGCTTTGCTGATGAAAAACAAAGAGAGGTCTCTCAGATGATTAGCGTATGCAGTACGATGTCAGTGTAGAGTTTTATTTTAGTGCGTTTTCCATAGGTTTCAACATCGAGCCACGCTTGTAAGGCTCACATTCCATTCTTTTTTTCTTCTTTTTTTTAACTTCTAAAGAAACTTTAACTATTTTATCGACTATGAATATGATACATCCAAGGTAGATGAAATCCTTAACTGTGTCCAGCTTTACCAAGCCGATAGATATATTAGGTTTTTCGGGAAATAATATCAGATTTTAGAAAAAAAACATTTGCGTTCTAATATATCATAATATTTGCGCAAAAACATATTTCTCATTTGTAATGATTAAATTGTCCTCTTTGTTAATTTTCTATCAATCTCTCTCAAAATTTCACTTAAAACATCTTAAACATGAAAAAAGATGTTTACTTCTTGCATGAGTTTAAGTTTGCTCAAAATGCTTCTCAAACTGCTGGCAGCATTAACAGAGTATGCGGTGAAATACCCACTTGTGATTGGACAATATGTCCCTGGTTTCCGAAGTTCCGCAGTGGGGATACGAGTCTTGAAGATCAAGGTGGTAGAGGATGTCCATCTGTAATTGACAATATCTATATATTGCATACAAATATTTCTTGTCGTCCAAATCTTTATAGTTTAAGACATAAATAAACTTTAACTCGATAGCATGTGTAAATGTCCAGGGCTCCTATTTTGACAGATTTAAACACTTTATATTTGTATTGAGTCAGGGATGAAAGTTGACATTATTTTCCGAACGACATGAGATTTGGTGTAGGTTAGTAAAAGATAAGTCTTCATATTGATTTCGAATCCAAAGATTTTGAGAAGCGGGGTGGGATTTGTGAACACTTAATAGGCATCCCGTCGCTTTAATGTAATGTTAGTTCACTATTTCCAATACTGATGTGGGTTTCTTCCTAACCTTTTATTTTTAGTAGTGTGTAATATCAACATCGTGATTGTCATTATTTAATCTTCCAGTTACATGTGATATCCATTGTGTTGCTTTTTGCAGTCCTCAAGTGATGTAGTTTCCGTTATATGGCCGGGTTTCTTGTTTGTGATTAAGTAACACCAACCACAATCTTCAAAAAATGGTGGTCTTTGCCATGTCTGGTCTTCAGGCTCAAAGCCATACGGCCAGACATCATCATTATCATATTCATCATCATCATAGTAATAACTATTTTAATATATTAATAATATGAATAAATATCAATTAATATTTATTTAATGATTTTATTATTAATATTAATACGACTGCGATCTATTCCTTTTTGTCACTAGTCTTGAAACAATGTGAGATAATTAAACCATAGATATTAATACAAAAAATAAGCTGAAATTAGTTACTTTAATCTCTGTCGATACATAAAAATAAAAAAAAATTAAGTTCTCTTTTTCAGCATATATATATATATATATATGTGTGTGTGTGTGTGTGTGTGTGTGTGTGCCTACGCGCAGAAATGACATATTGCATCAGTTCTCTTGTATTACATTACGTTTTCTGGTGGGTGAGGAATTCAGGGTGGATCGACACAGCTTTTCTTTATTTCTTTGTTTCCACAGAGACTCTTAATATCACATCATCTCATTCCCATGTACGATAAAAGAGAATTTAAAAGCAAATACAATTTCATAAAAGTGGACATAACTGCTTTACTATGTCTCTAAATGCAGAGTGTTCGTTTTTGTTTGTGTTTTTCTTATATGAAATGAATATGAATCTATCTGAAATGTGCGCTTGCGTGTTTATAATTGTATACTTACAAATTAAAACATAGAAACGAAAGTTTAGTTTTATTTCTGAGTCGAAAAAAAAACTATTCTCTGCAGGCATAAACATTTTTATTTTCATGCAATAGTCCTTCACTCCTTCCATTAATTATTTTGTGATGTCCACAAACATTCGTTACCACTATTGTGATGCCAACGAATACTTGTTGTAGTAGAGACTTTGTAATCGCAGATACAACTATAGTACACCGTTGAACAATACTGGTGTCAGACGCCTTCGAATAAGATTCGCACTAATAATACTTGCTAGATAATACTCGCTCGACAAGTAATCCATATAGTGATCCGATTAGAGGTATAGTATAGTGAATAGAGTAGAGAATAGCGCTTCGTATATTAATAGAGTAAAAATATTGCTCCGAATAGTAATAGAGGATAATCTAGGAATGACGATCAATCTAGACGTCACGCGACCTCCTATATATGCGTTTCCTCTATGGTCACGTGGTCTACTTAATTCACTAAATGGGATCGCCTGTGTTTGCTTACTGGAGATCTGTGTTCAATTCGAGAGTCGGCAGCGACACTTTATTTCTATATAACAAATTGGTGCAGAGGTTGTCTTTTTCCCTCGTCAAAGAAAGTGAAAAAAGCAAAACAGATTCCCAAAGTCTGAGTATTTGCGTAAATTAGGGAAAAACGAGGTTAACAGTTGGATGATGAATTTTGTACTTTAGCTTTTGCCCCCTTTTTTTCTGTATTTTTATTCAAATTTTCATCGGAAGCCAGAAACAGTTGGATATCTAACTTTCTACATTCAAAAGCCATCACCTTGTTGTGCGTATATAAGTGTGTGTGTATGTATGTGGTGGGTGTCCTCACTGAGTACCCCCTACATTCGGCCTAGTGCCACATCTAAGCTATGCTTGGAAAATTCCTATAAGTGTATATGTATTTTGTGCAAGGAAATAGGAACAGAAACATTACTAATGAGAAGGAAGAGAAAAGAGTAATCAGGAGGACAGTAGATAGCGATTAACATTGCGTTTAAATTTTTTAAGATTAAAAATGACTGGAAATCATGGAGGCGGAAGGGAGTTCCACAAGCGAAAAGTGCGAGAAAATGAACTGTTAGCATAGAATTTACGGTTACATCTAGCTAATTCGACTCTAATTTAATGAGACCTCGTCGCCAGTCTAGTTCTGCACTTAAATTCATAAAGTCGAGGTACCATAGCGAAGAGATCATCCGAACATTTACCATGAAAGTACTTATATGAAAGGCACAGGGAGGCGACTTTACGGCGGTTGGAAAATGACTGAAACCGAAACCCCAAGGTCAGCACCAATAATATTGCTTATTCTGTTTTGGATTTTATCAAGAATCTCTAAATATATAGCAAGAGCTCCGGACCATATATGGCAGCAGTATTCAAAACATGGACGAATGGTAAATGTATAGATATGTAACATAGATTCTGGAGATAAAAATTGTCTAGCACGGCACAGCGAACCAACATTCTTTAGCATTTGAACTAGAAATTGATAAAATATACTCTTTCCACTATATGTCAACAAAGAATGTGAGCTCGTGAAGGCACAAGGAGTCACTCTGCTGGAGGTTAGCATCAGCCATGCTGATGAAAGTCAATAAGAGGTTGATTAATAGAGTAACTTTGTTTTTGAGGCGTTACAATTGACAAGCCCTTCTTTGCTCCTGTTAACAGACTGAAGGTTGATTATGACATCAGCTGCTAGTATAAAAATCATATATTTCACTGAATAATATAGACATATTATGTTTAGTTTTATACTGTCCAGTTTTCTAATCAGTTTCTTGATTAGATGAAATTCATCAAGAAAGGCGTCGTATTTTTGTCTACCCAAGTACTTTCGATCTCCTGAAAGATCCTCCTCAGGCCCTCTATGTCAAAAGCAACCAACGCTCAACAAAATTTATTACGTGTGTAGCAGCAACGTGTTGAAGTGCATATAACAAACTTTTAATACCGTTTTGCAGTCTACCGATTTCTGGTTAGCTCCCTTGTATTAGGACGCTTGTTTTGCAAAAGATTCTATAGTTACAACCGATAAATTAAAAAATTTAGATAGTTATAACAGAACGCGTTCACGCGTGTTTTGAAAAGTCTCAATCATAACGAAATGCATATTTTATAACAGCGACAATAAGTTTGTCTGCAGATGACCTTGGTAGAGATCGAAAGTACTTGGGTAGGAAAAAATACGGTGCATTCTTTGATGAATCTCATCTTGACACCAAGAAATTGATTAGGGAACTGGAAAGGATCAGTATAAAAATAAATAGTTATAACATGTATATATTATTTAATGAAACCTCTTTGAATGAAAATATGCTGAACACACACACATACATACATACATACACACACACACACATATATATATATATATGTTGAAGCTTAAATAAGCATGGAATAATACAACACAAAATGTACGTTAACAAAATGTATTGAAACAAAGAATAGGTACACAATATTTACAGTTAGTTTGGTATATTCTTGGGAAGACTGTTCCTGCATAATGGGTTGACTAAATCGCAGTCGGGCAGAGTCTCTCGATTCAATTTCTTAATCTCTACTATCTTCCCCGTCTTCCGGTACCAACCCATATTTATATGGTCGGTAGTCCGCTTATGTAAATTAGGTGTATCATACACAACAATATATATATATATATATATATATATATATACGTTTCATTAAAAACGACTGAGGAGGTACTGCAATTAAGATTTTTAATTAATTTTTCTTGTGTTATATTTTTTAAATTATATAGAAATTGTCTGAATATTCAGCATGTCCGAGCGCCTTCGGCTATTCCTTTAGACATTATCAAGTATGATTTTATTTTTACTGAATGTATGGATTTTTTATTACACAGAAACATAGGGTTACAAAATGTCATAACCCTTATATATATATATATATATATATATATATATATATATATATATATATATATATATATATATATATTATGTGTGTGTGTGTGTGTTAGGTAGTTCAAACACTTTGGCTAAAAATCTTAAGACTCCTTTAAATAATTTAAATGATATTTTAGTAAATTTTCTTTATTTGAAATGTAATAGCCTAGAGTTTGTAAAACAAAAAATAAATGAATTATGCAATAATAATAATTTTACGTAATAAGTAACATTTTAAGACATTTTTTACACATGTTCACTGTCAGTTTACTATCAGTCCGCCATTTTAATTAAAAATGATTGCAGAAAATTTCAGTTATTTTTATTAATCAAATATCTGTCCTACTGAATTTATTGAAAAACTTTAGTAACATTAATTCATAGCTCAAATCATAGCCAAAAAAGCAAAAACATTTGGACACAGGAATGTTCATTCCACTAGTCAACAATTTTGTAGGTCAATATGTAGACGTTTACTCCTGCATCCCACACTTTTAAAATATCATCTTCAAAATACAGAAACTGATATTGTGTATATTTAAAATGATCATATTTAACCTTATATAACCAATAAGTCATAAATATATATTTATTCTATAGCATAAATATTTCCTTTGATATAAATGTAATTCAAAATTATTGGGTTATTTTAGATTTGATCTTCATTACAAAGATATTACAGAATATCAAAAAAAAAATATTTTGAAGTGTTCACATCCGAAAATAGCTTAAGCCTTACATTTTTGACTCTTCAAATATATTTTTAGGTAGTTTTGTCATCTTTTTTGTCATCCGTAACGGGAAAAATTTCAAATTCGGACTGCAAAAATTACAAGTAAAGCTTTCAAAAATAAATATGCATTGCATTTTTTTCCTGTAAAAACTGAAAGCAAATGTGTTTTACGAAATTATGCAAGCACCAACACTTCACGAAAATATTTTTTTAGGTTTATTGAAATATTTTTGTTCAGACAAGTTTTCAAGATGTTCACGTTTGATATTGCGTTTTTTCGTTTTGTTTTTTTGTTTTTTGTTTTTGTTTTTTTTTTTAAATCGTTTTCAGGTATTTTTTTCTTTTTATAAACTATAAAAAATTCATCAACGACCAATTTGAAAGATGTTCATTCTCTATCGAATGCAGGTCTTAAACATTTTTCCACAAAGTTTTCTCATAAAATAAATAACTATTGCAGTATAAAATGCATTCATTCATGAAGTTATGAAAATTTGATTTTAAATCGCATAATTTTCTTATTTTTGTTAAATTTTAAAAAAATTGTGGATATATTTTTATTTAATTTCGGAAAAAGTGCATGCAGTATCTTTTATCTTTATATACACACACACACACACACTTATATATATATATAAAGAAGGTCTAACAGATTCACTTATTTCAGTTACAGAAAACGGAAGTTGTACATTATACAGTTCGACCAGAAATCTTTTTTTTTTTTCTTTTTTTTTTTCAATCTTTGGTATTCGTGATATAATCGGAAAACAAAGAAAAAAATGTTCATTAAATTTTATGAAAGATAAGGGTGGGTTTAGCTTTCTATGTAAATTCATCTCCCTATGGAAGCCAAGACAAATATGCTTATGCGACGTGATTTCTTAAAAACTATTTTTAATTTAAGACCCACAAATGAGAGGAAGTTGTAGAGAGTCATGATTAACCACGTCCCGAAGTGGCACGGCACATAAAGAACTTAACTGATAGTAATATATGAAGAAAAAAAACTCCAGATTACAAATCATTTTTTTAAATTTTTTTCTATTTTAAAAATGACGTGCTATAAGGATAATTTGTTTTGGCTAATAAGGGGGGGGGGCATTTTATCGTGCATTTATATACTCAACTGAACCCCTATCAACTCTTATAAAATCTAATTAAATACAAATTATTTTTATATACATGAGACGGAGTATTTAATCTATTGTACAACTCCACCTAGAAAACATTTATAGAAAGGCGTGTAATCTATCTCAGCAAATCCGACACTTAGGTTTTAGATATCACGGTAGAAGAGATTTAGAGAAAATACTACAACCTACACTAATAAATTAAGGTCCCATTACAAAATGTCATGCTAAGAACACAAATTGTTATCATACGGAAACAAAAGTGAACTGACCAATCGCCTACGTCCAAGACTCAGCATTCCTTTAATGGTAATCGTAAACGAATTCTAAAACTGGTTTCCAACGTATCATTGGCCTCGTCATAAGCAAGCAATTAGGACGATGGGTAGGGGAGCTATGTACCGGGTTACTAATCGTTGGAATCTCGTCTCCGTGCCAAGAAGCAAAGGGTGGTAGGTCAATGTTTAAAGTTTAAAGAAAAGACACGTGAAATACATACACGATTATAAAGATTCTGGGTATCGTAATGACCAAATACGTCTCGAGAGTTGCTAGTGGAGCAAGGTCGATTTTTAAAGTAGGCCTAAAACGGAGTAATGTTACCATATATGAGGAGGAACTGCTCAGTCTTCACTTTCTAGTCACGATAAAGTCCAAAAGCGTTTCCCCGTCCTTGTGGGTGACAAATTAAAAATTTCCACCCAACAACCCCTCTCTCACTGAAGAAACGTTTCAAGCCTCACACTGCTCTATCCAATGAAAGTGCTCAAACGAACTACATTCCTTAGTTCTGCCAGTTCTAACCTTCAAGGTGAGAAGCCGCCCTGTTACCCACACTGTAGCAGACTACCTTAATTCCCTTCGTATTCCATTAGTGAGACCAAAGTTTCACTCAAATGGCTCTTCCCACAAACAGCTGCTTGACTCCCAAGAGGATGCTTCCCCGATCACTAAAATCTTAACCTATTAAAGTCTAAGGTTAACTGTCAGCTTCCCTACATATCCGCGCCGTCCTTGGTAAGACGATAAACTACATCCGACAGCAATGCCGGGGTGGTAGCACCTGTTAGGGTCCCAGCTACGGGTAAATAGTTAATCCCCGAGCTGGGGTCAAAGGATTATGAAAGTGTAAAAATATGTTTTAATACCAGAAATAGTTTGTAAAAAAATATTACCAGCAATAAAAATTTTGTCAGCATTAAATAACCCTTTGAGGTTGATATGCCGTAAAACAAAACGAACCAAACCAAACATATCTGCGTGAACTGATTCAGTTTGTAACCTTCTACGTCGAGTGGCTCCCGGACCCTGCACAGGGTGACCATCACTACAAAAAAAACTTCATTATTGTTACGCTAAGGTTTGAAAACAACTACATTATAAATATCGCATTTTCTGCTATATAATATTGACCCTTGTATAATAGGCACTTACATCCAACTGAAGTAATGATGCATAAATAAGAATAGTTTTATTCTGTGACCCTGCATACTTGAATGTATATACAAGCAATATTATCATACGGCCATATCACGTTGAAATACCAGTTCCTGTCCGATCACTAGCGTTAAAGCAACGTCAAGCCTGGTTAATATCTAGATGTGTGATCTTTTGGTAATACCAGGTGCTGTAAGCTTGGATATCCCGATTTTGAATTTCAGTTCGTTGCATTCACTTCAACGCAAATACTTTTGAAGGGAAATGCGTTAATCTACATCTTCTTCCCTATGTATGGGTTAAATAGTATGATTTGCACCTGAAAATGTTTATCGCCACTAAGTGTCAATACAATATTCATTTGCAAAAAAAATAAAAATTATTCTTACAATCCAAAAATTTAGTTCGGTTTTAAATAACAAGCGCTTGATAAGCCGTAAAAGCAGTCAATACGAAAGATTATTATACGTTATTAGACCTTGCTGTCACTTGACTTGCTATGTTTCCTCGTTCGCTATAATTTTAACCTGTGCAAAACTAGAGTAAACCGTTATCTTCCCCCCTCCTATACGTATATTACTTGTTCCTCATCAGATTTCGTTTGCAATCTTTTTTTTTTTTCTAAAAACACAATTTTTTCTTTTCTTAATCACTACTCTGATGATGAGTAATGTTCGTCAAAGTTTTGGACTACACAACCTGAATGTTCGACAATTTATACATGTAGAAAAACTACACTTATGAAAGTATGTGTGTACAGTAAAAAAAATCATTTAAATTTAGTATACATAAAATATGTATTTTTTTAACAATACATTTTTAAAACTAATATGCAACAGACCATTCACCTATATTATATATAATTTAAAATTATTTTTTTAATATCTTAATATTATTTTGATTTGTAATCATAATTTAATCGATTATAATCATGTACAGTGACACGCAAAAGTATTGGACACGTAGGATCTTTAGCGATATAAATTGGACGCGTAGGATCTTTAACGATATAAATTGGACACATAAGATCTTTAGCGATATAAATTGGACACGTAGGATATCTAGAGAAAATAATTTTTATTATTACAACGAACCTAAAACTAAGTCGAATATAGTCAATACTTAGTAAATACTATGTATGAGAAGTAATAAACAGATGTTTTCTTAGACATACATTTTTGAGAAATAAAACAAGACAAGCAATAAACCGTGTTCAGTATTTAATGGCGTAACCATCTGATATAACGGCTGTCAGATTGTCATGAATAATCATGAGTGGTCTCCCCTTGTTTCGTTACTCTCCTCTTTGAGAGCTATTTCTGTTTACTGGGACTATAAAAGGACACTCTACGTGAACCTTGTATTCTCAGCTGAATAAAGCTTTCTTAAAGGCTACACTTGCGTACTTTTTTCATTACTCAGACATTTGAAATATTTTATTAAAAGATCTTTTTTCTTTTTTTTTTTTTTTTCGGATTTTTCCGGGTTACGTTATGGAGTAGTTTATACGTATAGTAGAGGAAGATGACGATTAACCCTAGATTTGCACAGGTTACGATTATAGCGAACGAGGAAATATCCGCTTGGGAGTCTGTTCCACAGAACAGCGGTTCGCGAGAAGAAGCTGTTCGAGTGGAACTTACGCCTCAATGATGGAATACAGATGGAATGTGAGTGGTTCGTTATAATGTAAGTGCCATGACAGAACAAAGGAAGGTCAGGATACTTCTATGTCCCGTGCCCCTTCAAGACATGGGCTATCGTAGAACTTCACAACCTCTTGTCCTTTGTTTGTCTTTTGGTTATATCTCGCAATACCTGTTCTGCAATCCATTTACACAAGCTCATTAGATATGTTATGCGCATCTTTTTATCTCTCGCTATATTCCCTTCGAGTGTCAAATTTGCTAAGCCTACTTTCCACATTGTGACCAAACATTTCATCATTTTCTTATTCTGTGTCCTACTTGTTTTCATTTTCCTTAAAACTTTTTCTTTATTCACATGTTCATAGTATTCTCAGCATCCTTCTGTAAAACCTTATTTCTGTTGCTTTTAGTCTCTTCTTCCTCTATGAGAAAATTGTTCATGATTCATTGCCATGCAGTTGGACAAGTATTACATAACAGTTCAGTATTCTTTTCTTTTCTAACAAAATTTTCTTATTAGTTTACTTAGCTTTAAGAAGACATATTTCGCTATTCCAATGCGGCTTCGGATTTCGATATCATATTTTCTGTTCTGTTAAAACACTTTTCCAGATATTTTTTCTCTTAGTACTAGCTTGATTTGGTTCTCCAATTCGTAGTTCACATCTTCGGCTGTCGCTTTATGTCTTAGAATTGATGTTTAATCATTTCTTCTCGCACCTCTTTAATAGTTCCTACGGTTTCCGTTCTGCCCACTATAAAAACATATTCGTCTGGAAACAATGTTTCGTTTTTTCTGCATACGCTTGTGAGCGTTATCTTGCTAAAAATTCAACCTTCGTCAGTTTAAGAAATTTCACGAATAGAATAAGAATTTAGCAATAAAGTAAAACTATATAATATTTCTTTGATAGCGTACTCGTAATCAGACTGTTAGAAATATATCGTCTTTCTGAAAGACGATATATTTGACAGGGTCACTTGAAGGTCACAAGTCCCACACAAGAAGGAACAAAGAAGTTTCTGGCGGTGCCTTTTCATTGGTCTGTGCCCTGACGAATCAGCAACCGTTTCTTCAAGCCGCACCCACACTTTTGTCATAATATGTTATGGACATCTATTTTAGAGCGATGGTTTGACACAAATCTCGTAGATTTGCTTTTATTGATTGCTACACCATCTTGATGTGTGGTCTTATAATGTACCAGAATTAATCTTAATATCAACAAGAATGCAAAATACTTATGTGTATGTCTCTCTCTCTCTCTCTCTATATATATATATATATGTAGAGGGCCGTGGCTGTTATGTTGGCGGTTACGGTTTGTTGAGAGAAGACAGACGTGGACGAAACGCCTGTAAGGTTCAGATTCTCCTGCTAGCCGGCCCAACTACATAAAAAGGTTGGACTTGGTTAAGTCCAAAGAAGAAGGAAAAGAAAGCAAACAAAAACAAGACCGATAATATATGTATACACAACAAATATATATTCATAACAAGTTACAATACAAGAAAACAGTACAAAGGACAAAGTGTGTGGGAATATTCCGTGTGTGCGAGCGTGTGTGTATTGTGCTTAGCGTGATTTCACGCTATTTCTTGTTAGGGACTACATTTTGAGGTTGATAGTTGAAATCCTCTAGGAAGAAGAGAAATTTACCTCGGTGCGTTAGTGCACAAGCCTGAAAAGTAAAAAGAGAACGAGCCGAAGGGTCATTGGCTATTTATAGCCAGGAAAGAGAGACCTCTGGTGAAAGGGTTACAAACTGAAGGAGGAGGTAACTCCGACAATACCCCCCACCAGATTAAAGGTTGTAAGGAAATGAAAACTTTTAATATATAAAGAAAAAAAGGTTCGTTAAAGTCTGAATATTGTTCTTGTGGGCTGAAAAGAAAATGTGTCCGAAGTGTGGTTGAGATTCGTGATTCGACGAAATGTAGTGTTGTCTCAGGGTGCAGTGTTATATTTCAGTGAGTTAGAATTGGGCACGTCCTGTAAAATGCGTCGGTAGTGGTCTGCGTTGCTATCAAAATTTGTCTTTTTTTTGCTCCACGTTGAATTGGTTGTGTCGATCTATGCACCTGTGTGCTGGCTTGTTTGTAGTTGGTTTGAAAAACGAGGTGGTTCGTGGGGTTTCATCGGCGCACTAAAGTTAATAGACGCAGCGTATTCGTGAAGTTGAGCTGAATTTCTACCGAGTGTCGAATGCATGTTTGAGAGAATTTGCTGGTATTGTCGATAGAGTATCGTTCTGGCAAAATCTCGGTTTGTTTGAGTCGCGTAATTGCAGAATGAGATGAAGGACGGTGAATTGCCTTTTTAAGACTGCATTGGACATTTGAAATATGTGCAATGTTTAGCACAATGTGAGTGGATGTGTAGTCAGTTGAAGTTGTGTTGACTAGAATGTCCACGTGTGTTTGAGAAGAATGAGAAGCAAGCAGTGGCGTGAAGATATCGCCACGTGGTGTAAGTTGAGTGTTGCTTCATGTCGGAATCACGAATGTTGTTTAGAAAATGAGACAGTGAGTCGTCTGCAATGGTTTGGAATCACCAATCGTATATAATGGAACAGTGAGTCGTCCAGTGGTTTGGTTCACACTTTTTCTATTTCAGTCCAGAAGAAAACAGTGTTAGTAGAAAATAGCGTTGTTTTCCGTTTGGTACAGCCTTAAGCATGTCTGCCGGGTGAAATTAGGTCAAACGTCGCCGAGAGAAAGAAAGGGTCAAGCAAATATAGACCAGTGGGTAAAGAGTTCTAAAGGTTCGTCTTCAATAGTAGTAATTGTTGTTCTTTCGTTGATAGTGTACGAAAAGAAGTTTTCTCAATTTTTTTCCTATCTGGCTCTCTTTTGGGAAGGTGTGTGTATAAGAAATTGTTTGTTTTTGTACATATATATCGTCTTGTGTGTTTTTTTTTTAGCAGGAGTGGAAAAATCACGTCCAGGTCACCATTTGTAGGGGGCCGTGGCTGTTATGTTGGCGGTTACGGTTTGTTGAGAGAAGACAGACGTGGACGAAACGCCTGTAAGGTTCAGATTCTCCTGCTAGCCGGCCCAACTACATAAAAAAAGGTTGGACTTGGTTAAGTCCAAAGAAGAAGGAAAAGAAAAAACAAAAACAAGACCGATAATATATGTATACACAACAAATATATATTCATAACAAGTTACAATACAAGAAAACAGTACAAAGGACAAAGTGTGGGGAATATTCCGTGTGTGCGAGCGTGTGTGTATTGTGCTTAGCGTGATTTCACGCTATTTCTTGTTAGGGACTACATTTTGAGGTTGATAGTTGAAATCCTCTAGGAAGAAGAGAAATTTACCTCGGTGCGTTAGTGCACAAGCCTGAAAAGTAAAAAGAGAACGAGCCGAAGGGTCATTGGCTATTTATAGCCAGGAAAGAGAGACCTCTGGTGAAAGGGTTACAAACTGAAGGAGGAGGTAACTCCGACATATATATATATATATATATATATATAAAGTAGACTTTGAAAGCAACACCCAAAGGCGACAGGCTGTTTCATACTAAACACAATCATTATTCATCATGACCTGACGATTGCATTTAACATGAAATTGACGTCAACAACCAGAGGCGACAGTATATTTACATATGCTCTATCCCTGATATCGAGCACTTTAACCCGTAACTATAACTATATAAACACTTAAACATATAATTATATAAACACTTAATCTATTTGCATTGGGCTAGGATTTATATTCTTTAAGCGTAAATAGACTGCCGCCTAAATATGTTAACTTCAATGTCCACTGTGATATTTACATACGCTCTGTCCCTGATTTTGACCATTTTGACCCATAAATATAAAATACTTTGAAACTCCCTCTCTATCTATCTATATCTATATATATATATATATATATATAGAGAGAGAGAGAGAGAGAGATGTAAAAACTTTAAGCTGAGTATTATTTGGCATAATGAAAAAAAAAAACTAATGGTAAAAAAAAATTAAGAGGAAAAATAATTGGTATTGCTTCCTCTCTTCAAAGTTTTTAATTTAAAATACAATAAATCAAATTAGCGAATGATTGATCAGAGGAAACGGGTTATTTTTCCTCTTATTTTTTTTTTACCATTAGTTTTTTAATTATGCCAAATAATATCCAGCTTAATGTTTTTACAGCTATACTCATTTCTGTCGACTAAGAATGTTTTATATATATATATATATATATATATATATATATATATATATATATATATAAAAACAGTAAAAAAAAAAGAACAGTAAGATATATAATCCGGTGTCCTTATTGATATTATTTTTACAAAACAGTGCTCAATGTAAATGTGCAGAGCATAAATATTATATAAATTAACAGATTTAAAAAATATCATAAACTCTCAAAAAGAACACCGGATCATATATCTTACTGTTCTCTTTTTTTACTATGATATAGCGAAGGGACTATATTTGTAAATCAGTTAATTTATTATATATATATATATATATATATATATATATATACACATCTAATCTATTTGCCTTTGCCTGGGATATATAGTTTTTAAATTTTAAGTCCAATCAACAGTGGCGGGGAGCTTTCAACAAGCAGTAGCTCTTCATCAGGAGGTGACTGGGTTTATTGCCCGGCGTCTCCAAAAGAAGTGCCGAAGTATGACCGTTAAACCTACTTTAAATCTCGATCTCGTATCACATGCAGTTGCGACGAGGGCACCCTGGTAAATACCTATAAACACTTATGTACGCCCATTCACTATCTCATATTCCGACAAACGAATATTTGTAGAAATATTTTATTGCAGACATCCCGTCCAAGAGCCATTATTTGATTCTACCGGTAGAATTTGATTCAACATTAGTTAATTCTACCGAGATAATTTCGTACTAGAGACATTATTTGAATTCTACCGAGATGATTTCGTACTAGACATTATTTGATTCTACCGAGAGCCAGCAACTCTTTTCAGTTTAATGAGATTTTCGGAATTCCCAGGAAGGTCTTCAACATTTTTTCTTTACTTTTCTTTTTTTAAAATGAATCTTCGCCTAATCCAAGGCTCGAGAGAGGGTTATTGTTAAACTGGTTATGGTGAATGAGCTGCGTGATATGAATATAAAAGGTCTGTAAGAAATAAGGCTTATGCAGTTAAATAAGATAGACATTGACTAGACTTAGAGGGTTCAGATTTTAGTGTTCATAAAACATCTACGCGATAGACTGTTCCAAAAGTATCCACTTTCTGGCGAAAAAGCTGTCTTGGTCAGTCTTTCTCCTTTTTAAAAAAAAATAATAATTGCCTACAAAATTACGTAAACTATTTTTAATTGTGCTAGGCTTGAAAAATGAAGGTTGTGCAGCTCCAGCCCAGATATGACAGTAATATTCCATTTTCGGCCTAATCTGACGCTTGTAAATATAAACCTGATAGCAGTTAGGTATTTCTTAATGTAATAGTGAGGTTACCATTTTTTTTCAATATATTTAACATTGATCATATATATGATATTCAGTTTAGGCCTGGATGTAACATTTTTTATGACTATTACTGCCTAGCTGTTATTTACATGAAAGTGGCTTTTTCACAGGTGTCTTTTTTTAAACCACGCTCATTTTTGTCAAGGTTATTGGCTATTTCACAGATTCATACTTTCTCATTTCTATTGTGCGAATATAAAAAGCTTCATCAGGAAATAGAATTATTTATGTCGATTTTGTTCTGATTTCTTTGTCACGCCTCTTGCTTATGGTTTACAACAATGTCCTGAAACGACAATCTACATTAAATTGACAGACACTGAAAGGTCTGGTTAATTTGGTAAAGTGTTTTTCGTGACCACAAATCAATATCAAAATAAATCAATAACCAAAATCAACGCATACAAAGTGGACAAGTATTCTAGAACCAGATTCCAGTCAGTTCTTAGTTTCAGATTTTAACAAGTATTTTTTTTTTTACCTAGTGTAAGATTGCAAGCTCTGATCTCTGATTATTTACATTATTCAGACTATTATCCACATCTTCATTGCCATATTCACAACGTTTCGGCCGTTGTAAGTTTCGGCCTTCAAGTGATTGAAATTTCGAACTGAAACTTGAGGACACATGCCCCAGTGGATAAAGGCGTTGGTTAGTTCCAGTGACTAGATCTAAAGAGTTGTGAGTTCAATACCAAACCACAGCAGTAGTGAGTTGAGTTAAAGGGAAATAACTGAGACGTCCGGAAGAGGTATGGCACGTGGAACTAGAACAATCTACCCCGGTGGACGAAATAAAGGGTTCGGTTCGAAATTCCAATCACCTGAAGAAAGCTGGAGAGAACAACGACCGAAACATTATGAACATTGCACTGGAGATGAGAATAACATTCTGAATAATGTAAATAATGCAAGTAATCATAATACCTCATCTCAGAGATATAGACAGATACTGGTCTCTGAGTTTTCTTATTTTTACCCACAGATGAAGAGACAAATAAATTGCACTTTCTTTTGAATTAAGAATTATTTTTCACCTCGACCTGATATCAGTCAAGGATAGAACCGAGTCATCCCTGCTATTTTTTACAAGAGGTTGGGTCGAGAAAATAAATCCATCTATACAGTTTCCAAGGACGTATGTACGAAATGAACGCAGAAATTCGAACTCGGCTCGTCGATTCCATTTTTTGTGTAATCAACCTTAAGGTCATTACCCTCAATATTTAAAAATGAAAAACCACTGATACGAATAATTAAAATGAATTAATACATCCTTTTAATGCCGAAGCTGACTTAAATCAATCTCCTTACACTAGCAAGGACCTGAGAGATTGGCTTTCAAATCAACGTTCTCCAACGGATCCACTCGTTGCCTACATCGAGATAATTTACAAACCTAAAGTACATACAAGATGTGGTAGGCTTAGTGTTGAAGACAATTACTAATTCCCCACTGGTTCCAAAGGTTAGTAGTCGAATATAATTAAGTCAAGATTTCGAATAATGTATTTCTAGTCAGGCAGATCCCCACGCCTACTTTGGAGACTGGCTTAACACAATCTTCCTCGCTATCTAATTTATCACCATGCGATACTTACTTAAGCCGAGGAAATATCGAAACAGCCACATAGACTCAAGACAATCTTGATTTTCTTTGATTGCATTCAAATTGAAGTGTGTGGCTGATTTCAACTCCGGTTTTCTAAAGTATGACTTTTACTCGGATTCGAACATCAAGCATTAATATCGGTAGGAATTCTTTTTTCTTTTTAAAATGATTTCACCCCAAGCAAGGTAATAAAATCCACTAAGATGTGAGAAGTTACTGAGAGCGAAAGAAACACAGGACAATAAAATAAGTCTACAAGGAGACAAAAAAACAAGAGTTGACAAGAAAGCTGATACTGAAAAAAAAACGAAAAGAATAAACTATTAGCATAAAACTTACCATTACAACCACAATTTCAACAGTGAAATTCTGAGACCTATCTGCCAAACTAGTACTGCGCTGAAATACGTGAAGTCGATGTACCAAAGAGAAAAGCTTATTAGAACTATTACCGTGAAAATATAGAAATGGCACAGAGAAGCTTTGTTTTTGCGGTAAGAAAAGTGGCAGCAAATTCAAAAACTAAGCATGTCTAGTGTCAAGTTATCAAAGAACCCTGGGAACTTTTGCAGACACCTAACATAATTTCAGAAAAATGTGAGGGTAGCAGAGCGGTTATAAGTACAGAAGCATAATAAATTTCATATTCCTGTCTAGTTTCGTCCACTTGGTAAAGAGGCCCTTGATAAAATAATCTCTTCTACGTTATATATATATATGTTTATGCCGTGCAAGACAATTTTTCTTTCCAAAATCTATCTTATATATCTTTGTCTGCCATTCGTCCATGTTTAGAACATTGCTGCAACATAGTCTGGTCCTCCTGCGATTTATCGAGAGCTCTTTGATAAAATCTAAACAGAATCTGCATTATTATTAGTCCTGGTCAGGTGCCTCGGCCTCAATCTGTATCCCACCGCCGTAAAGTTGACTCTCTGCGCCGTTTCTTTAAATACTTTCATGGTAATTGTTCTGATCAGATCATCGTTATGGCGCCTAGACGTTTGATTTTAAATGGATTAGTAGACACGCGACAAAGTCTCACCAATTTACAGGTGAATTGATTTCATATAACCGTAAACTCTATGCTGACAGTTTCTTTTCTCGCTTGTGGAACGCCCCTCCGGCTACATGCTTTTATACCAATTTTAAAAATTAAAAGCAATGTCAGTCGTTATCTACTGTCCTCTTGATAGCTCGTCTTTTGTTTTTGCGCTTTAGTAATGTTTCCGTTTTCTAATTCTTCCACACCCAGGAATCCCCTTGTGTCTTATTGGTTATACTGCATTGCATAGGGTGGTAGTCTCTTAAAAAATAGAGGACACTTTAGTTAGAAGAATCAATCCAATTGAGCTTAATGGCACTGATTATCAGTATTTAGCCTCTCATAGTTATACTATTCTTAGAAATGTTTACGTATCTACAAAATATATTATCGTACACTGGCCTTTTCTGTTCTTTTTTTTCATATAATTGCAGAGTTATGTATATTATTTACATTGTTTAGACAATTGTCCTCATTATATTCACGACGTTTCGGCTATTATACGCTCCGATCTTCTTCACAAGGTCCATTGGATAAAAACGTTTGTTGGAATCCAGTGACTCGACCATAGAGAGTTGTTACTAAAGGGAGATTACTGAAACTTGGATATCCAGAAAAAGCATGGTACGTGGTACTAGAACAATCTACTCCGGTGAACAAAATAAAAGGTTCGAATCGAAATTCTAAAGACATTCCACCTAAAGAAGGCCCAAGCGTACAACGGCCGAAACGTCGTGAACATGACAATAAAGATAAGAACAGCAGTCCGAACAATGTAAATAGTATATATAATTAAAACTCTGCACTATTTTACGGTGCAGGTGAGAAAAATTAATTACGGTAAAAAAAAAAAATGTCGACTTCTAGCCTCAGAAATTGCAGAGTTTTACCACTGCCAACTTGAATGGAATTATTTTGCCTATTTCGTTGTCTAGCATTTTCCTGTTGTTGTTAACCACTTTTACAATGTCAATCCCACAATCAGAAAAGCAATGTTTTTTGAAGGTATTTACTATTTTAGTGTTTTAATGTTGAACTATAACTGCCTGTAATAACAATTACGGTTTTCCTAAAGTATTCATCAGTCTATCGACCTTCATTGGCATCAACAGCATACTGCGCCATCCCTCTTCCATAGTTGTTGAAATCGATCTGTATTTGATTTAGAGACATAATATCCAACCATTCTTGTACAGCTTTCAGATGGCTTAGTTTTGTTCGTCCTGGGTGTGACGATAAACTACATCCGGCAATGAGGCCTCCGATCAGGAGACTGGAGGTTGAGGGGCGTTGAACCACCTTTATTACTGTGTCCGGGGCTACCCTGACCGGCGGTGATAGCACCTGTTAGGGCACCAGCAATGGGCAAATAGTGAACACCCAAACAAAAATAAACTGTACATTTTATAGTAAAATTACGAACAATACATTTATTAAAAAAATTACCAACACATTTTTGTAGTGAAATTCCCAGGAATAGATTTTATGATCTAAAAACTATATATTAAAAAAAACTACCTTTTACCCAAAAAGCATAAACTTATGTACGAAATATTTAGATTTCGGCATTAAATAATCCATAGAGGTTCATATACTGCTAAACAAATTCAACAAACAACTGAGTTTTACATTCAGAGTTGTCCTTTTCCTAGACAACGATGATTAAAGAAACCATTCTCCCCTGCTGTTTCATCCATAGCTGGAAGGGGAAAATCGATGATTCATACTTTTCTAATTAGTCAGTATAAAGTCTAATCTGAAAGACAATGGGGAAACAAAAGCATTATGTTTGAACTTTGAGTTTTCTCTATTTTTACAATATCTGCACAATTTCACAGTGCAGCCGAGGGAGATTAATTATGGTAAAAAAATCCCGGATGCTATATAGACCTGTTATCAACTTGCTTGTTCCTAAAAGCCTCATCGTATCAAACAACGAATAAACTTTATTTACATTATTTGAACTTTTGTCCACATATTTATTGTCATATTCACGACGTTTCGGTGGTTTGTTCCGTCTTCTTCAGTTGATTGAAATTTCGAACTGAACTCTTTATTTCGTCCACCGGGATAGATTGTTCTAGTTCCACGTGCCATACCTCTTCCGTATGCCTCATTTATCTCCCTTCTCCAAGTTTTTGTTCACCACTTTTGGCATTGAGCTCATAACTATTTGGATCGAATCACTGGATCCAACCAACGCTTTTATCCTCTGAGTCATGTGTTCTTATAAACTTTTGGGTGTTTGTTTGCTCTCGGTAACTTTTAGGCAATTTTGAACTGAATCTACGGGTTGGATTATTTTTTTTTGTTCAGTTGTTCATGTCTAGGCAGGGACAGATTTAGATGAAGAGAGGCCCTGGGCTATTTCACTTGTGAGACCATTCCACCCCCCCCATTCTCACGAGTAGAGGAAAATGGAAGAGTTTTAAATTAAACTATTTGAGTAAAGCCGAGGATGATGGCAGGTATTTAAAATTACTGAAGGGTTATTTAGAGTCTACAATGCATTATGACAAAAAGGCCTATGACAGTGTCAAAAATATTATACACCTTGGCTGGAGGCTCCCTAGATTTGAGGCCATAGAATTCAACCTGATAAGCCTATAGGTAAATCCGGCACCGTGTCTCTAGGGATGTCGTGTTTTGTTCTATTGTCAACAGCTGAGAGGATTAAAACGTTGATTCGTAATAATTGGTGGCACAGTAATTATAAGTTCGATCCTTCATTGAGTAGCTCAGAATCAGTGGAACAAGACCCACAATAGCAGAGAAAGGCACAAAAAATATTTTATATATATAATCTACCCCAGTAGAATATATCAAGTATTCAGTTCGAAATTCGCTGAAGTTTACCCGGGTAGATAGACACTTTAAGAAACTCGGTTTGTGATAGTAATAACAAAGATGAAGATATTATTCCGACTATAGATATTAACACCTCACCCTAAACAAAAAAGGATATTTTGAGGTAAGCCATAATAGGGAACATTTTTTGTTTTCTGTTGAAATACAGGGAGGTTTTATGTTATAGAAATTCCAGCCGTTTTTTCATTTCGCTTATATTTATGACCAACGCATAGCCCAGCCCAGTCATAATATAATGGGGGCGTTTCACTTAAGGATAATGGATTTGCTGACCGTATTCTTTCTTACCTTATTAGATTTCTGAACTCTGAAAAGTTTATATGCGTTAAATAACTACTTAGATTAAATTACTGATCTTTACTAATTTGAATATAATGTTGCTGAATCGCAGAAGTGTTGTTATAATGTTCCAAGTAAAAACGGTTTGCCTAACTACCATGAAAAACAACATTCGAAATCCTGACTTTTATCATTGCTTCACCACCGACTTTGTTCATGTGGAGCATATGCAACTTACTAAAGAAACACCCAGTAATTATATATTAATATTATTGTAGTACTACTCAGTCATGTTTGCCAAGGGACTTCTCCCAACGCCCACCAGGTGACGTTGTATAAAGTATTATAAAAGGAAATATCAGAAAACCTCTCTTTTACTCTTCACTCATGGAATGCTGTAGTGACAAGACGCGTTTCATTAACACTCGGAGGGGGTACTTTTTAGGCTTTTAACGAGTCACGTATTGCATACAACACAATACTATCACTACACTGTGTCCTTTTGAAAAAAAATTCATACGGCCACAATATCTTCGCTAAAACCTATCTCTCTCTCACATATACACACACACACACACACACTGGTGACGTGTTTCTTTCTTCGGGACTTCATTGGACTAAATTTATTGAGTTGGTAGGTGTTATGTTCCCGGGGATGTGACATGTGGTCGTGTGAAGGAAGATAAGTAGATGGAATGAAAGGATAAACTATTAAAAAACTTTATTAAATGGAATGCATTTCGAATGGTGATTGGAGTTTCTGGATGCCTAATGATAAGATATGGGCCGCTACATAAGTTCTAACGCTAAACGTATATTAATTCTAAAAAAGAAAACGCAAAAAAAGTAAATTAAAAATTTAGAAAAAAAATATTTGAATTTTTGACATTCATTTAAAACAATACGAGCTGTTAAAAAAACATCTGATATATATTCAGATATATGTGTGAAGTTTCTCTAGTTTTCTTTTTTTTTTTCTTTTTTTTTTTTTGACAAAAGAATTTTATAATTAGTGTTTCCCTGCAGCCGTATTCATTGATACGTTTATCTCTTTAGTATCAAGCGAGCTAAATCTAGTCACTATAGTCATGCCTAGTATATGCTTCGGGAGGATGCATTTTGCCTCGGTTCAAATTTGTAAAGCTTTCAGTAAGGCACGTACTCTAGTTCTCTGTGAAGCCAACATTCTAACGCCACCAATCAACAGAGAAAATCCACATCATTAAAATGTTGACATTACTTGTTTGAAAACTGACTTTGCCCGATTGCCGTATTTTTAGTGGAGGAATGAATTTGGTTTGTTAGATTAACGGAGTTATTGCACTATACAAAAATATTTACTGCAAAAACAAAGTTAACTTTTATAGATCAGGAGAGACTAAGTTCTGGCTGCCAGAACCTTTGATGTCTGCATTTTTTTTTTTTTTTTTTTTTAGCGGTCGTTAAATAACAACGAACCAGGAAACCTACCAAGAATTATTATCTGTGGACATTAACTTAACATGAGATACGTTGATGACAATCTGTTGAATGTAGACCACAAACTAAAGTTAAAATAGCTCTCAGACAAGGTATTTAAGAAATAAAAAATAAAAGATAAACTATTAATGGAAGGAATATAGAATTGTCGTCAGCAAAAAAAAAGACAGTGAAAGGCATGAACTATCAATGAAATGTAGTAACAAACAGCAGAACGTATGAAACAGGAATCCAAACGCAAATAGACATAGTGGAAGATACCTTCCTTAAACTAAGCAACGTATTAAGGCATAGGAAAATATCGTTAGAAAGAAAATGTGTTGAACTGTTATGTCATATCGAATACCTTATATATGTTGGGCAATTTCCTCATAGATGAAAAAGCGACTTGAAGCGACATAGATTTAGTTATACCAATGAATGCTAAGAATACCAAGGACAAAACTTGTGGAGGACGTCAAAAATAAAAAAAAATTGGCAGAGATCTGAAATTTCTGAGACGCAAAATGAAATGAGAAAATACAGAACGTAATACTTACATGACAAATTGAAGGCAAGCAAAACAGTGGGTCCAGCTGAAATATAGTTATAGAAATTGGTTTTCAGTATCTGTCTACATTTCTGAGATGAGGTATTATGTACACTATTTACATTATTCGGACTATTGTCCTCATCTGTGTCGCCATATTTATTACAACGTTTCGGCCGTTGTACGCTCCGGGCTTCTTCAGGTGGTTGGAATGTCGAAGTGAACATCACACAGTGGATCAAGGCGTTGGTTAGATCCAGTGACAGGACCCAAAGAGTGTGAGTTCAATACCCGGTTAAGACAGTGGAGAACTTGAAGAGGGGGATTAACAGAAGATAACTGACATCCATTAAACATTGCACGTGAAACTAAACAGTCTACCCCAGTGAGCAAAATAAAGGGTTAAGTTCGGCACGTGGAACTAGAACAGTCTACCTCAGTGAGTGAAATAAAGGGTTCAGGTCGACATTCCAACCACTTGAAAAAGGCCGGAGCGTACAACGGCCGAAACGTTGTAATAAATATGGCGACAAAGATGTGGACAATAGTCCGAATAATGTAAATAAATTGGTTTTCATTGATTTTTATTGATTCATTTTATACGGCTTAGCAACCCCTTAGTGGTTATTTAAAGTTAGGAAATATTTTAGATTGTAATTTTTTTTTTAAGTTAATAATGGTTCAGTGAAAGAAGTGTTACTACTTAATCCATAACTGAGAATAATGTGGAATCATACTATTCCCAAAAGGTATTTGTGCGTAAGTAAATACAACGAACATAATGGGAATTGAAACTCCAATTAACAATTCCGAAATCAAATCCATTACACCACCCGCACATCCAAGCTTACAACAGCTGCTATTCCAAATGGTTCACCCATCTAGGTACTCAACATGTTCGACTTTGCTTAACTTTGGTGACCGTGCAAGAACTGGTGTTTTAACGTGATGTGGCCGGAAGCCGACCATATTGGTGTGAATAGGTGGCGAGGCAGGGACAAAGAGGGTTGGTAAACGTCCACAGTTTAGAGAAATAAATAACAGGAAATTGTGGCGGTGAAAAATCATTTACCAAGTGAATTGACACAGCACATAAAAATTAGATTAGTGACATAAGCTGATCTGCGAATTTGTTTAAAGAACGAACAGTCCGGTTTCCTTAAAGTCTCAAAAATGTTTTAAATAAAACTAAACTTCAAAACCATTATTTAACAACATTTGCTTGCCGCTATTTTCCTTGATGTCAGAAATTAGAATAAGTAGAATTTGTGATACCGATTCACTCTCTCTCATTCTCTCATTCTCTCTCTCACTCTCTCTTTCATTCTCTCATTCTCTCTTTCATTCTCTCACTCTCTCGCTCACTCTCTCTCAGTCACACACACACAAAATGGCAGATTATCACATTTTCCCCTATTCTACGATGCGAAAAATCTAATTCGGTATAGGCCATTTTCACTTGCTTAAACTGAGTCTATCAACACCGCTATCAAATGGCATTTCCATTTACTTTATATTTATTCAAGAACACCTGTTTTTGGGTTTTTGGGGTTTTTTTTTTTGTTTTGTTTTTTACTCGGGATCCATAAAAAAATAACAAACCCATTACAGTAGACCATTAAACAAAGATGAGAAAACGATCGATTAGATAAACACAACTTGACGTAAATATACTTTTTATTTAAAGTTTTGACGTTAGGGAGATAATTCATTTTTTTCTCTTTTTCTTTTAAGTTAGCGCCAACCAATGATGCCTTTAACTCTAGACAGAATATATACTGATATTTAATTTGTGAGTTTTCTCTCTTAGTAGAACATTTGCTGAAAATGTAGTATTACTGATCGTTAACTTTTAAGTAAATTCAATAGTCACTGCCCCCCACCCCCGCAAATCTAACTTTTTGCCAGACTAAACTCCGTTGATAAAACAATAGTGAGCAAATTACTCTCGCAGGCCATTAGGAGTCGATTCTCAATCGTATTTTCTATTAATCTGTCTTAGCATAATAAGAAACTTCTAAGTTTATACGACCTGCCTTTCATGACAAGAATGATCATTGCTCTCCCCAATTTCCTATCCTCTGGAGCTCTAAGCAGTCCCTTTACTGTCCATTCTATGTCCTGCTATCCATTTATATAACCTCTTTACATTAAGTGAGTTACTTGAGGTTTTTCTCTCCCTTTTTCATTCGGTATATCTTGTGGGTGTCTTATACTCCAATTTACCAAATCCTCATTACTTATATCATAAATTTCAACTGTTGTTTTCGGATTTTACTTAAAAGAATCCCTTTTGCTCCCATTTTTCTTAAAAACCTGTATTTTTTTTAGTACATGTTCCTCTCGTTCTATTTTCAACATCTTTCTGTAGAACTATATCTTTGTTGCCTAAACCATTCTCTTCATCTGGAAAAAATTCTCCAGAACTTTCTTTCAGATACATTTTGTTTCCGATGTCTGATATAAGACTTCGCAAATAGTTAAATTTCTCTACTTACATGATCCTGACGTCTCCAATTCATAATTCGTATCTTGGATTGTCCCTTTTGCTAATAGCCACACATTCTTTATGTATTCTTAATACTTTGTTTAGCATTTGGAAGACATTTGTCGTTATTCCAATACTTAATTAATTGCGTTGGTTCTTAACCGTAAAGACATGATTAGGGGGCTAGTCTTGCAGCCATTGCTTGTGTAAACATTTATATTCGCCTTATTTTGGTTTTCTTTGAAGCAGAACAAGGCTAAGGAAGTCACTAGCAGTTATTTAGTTTCATGGTGGTAGCATAGATTTTACAAACCAGTGATTGTAACCTAACATTTATGAATGCGTATTAATCAAAGAAATTAGCTTAGGCCAGAACAAAACAATATAATCCAACTTAAACCAGCCATGAGACGCAAAAGTAAAATGAAATTTTTCCCCATAGAAGAGGATAGTCTCACAAGATATCGAATATAAACATCTGTAAGTTAATTTATACGAGAAAATATTATTATAAATTTAAATGTGGTTATAAAAATATGAAGCTCGTTCTTGGAAAATCACGTCACGTACAAAATTTGCCGTGAAGAACAAATCATAAGAATTTACAAGTGATTATATGGAATTTCTTTTGGGTGATGATCTTACTCAAAGTTGAAATTTTTTGTCGACTACTCAACAGTTGTAAGGGATTTGCACAGTATGATGAAGATTTAAAAACAGAAAATTCTCAAAAATTATGCAATAAATCTTTGTTACGAACTATTGTCACGGAAGATAAGAATTTCTGAAAATACTGGATTCAATACGATAATCAGAAAGCGTTGAAAATTTTGGTTGAATCCAGGATAGCCTACAGCATTATCGGCAAAAGTTAAACTTCTTGTTTAAAAATCTTGTTACATTAAACCTTTTATATCCAGTCAAATACAGAGTAATAAGAATTGTTCTCAAATAATAATATAATTAGAATGGGAAATTCTTCCTCAATATATTTGTTGCTATTGGAGTATCATTTGTTTCGTTCAATGCAATATTTCTTATGCTTAGAATAGGCTAGTACTACATTAGTCGGACTATTGTCCTCATCTTTATCACAATGTTTCGGCCGTTGTACGCTCCGGCCTTCTTCAGGTGGTTGTAATTTCGAACTGAACCCTTTCTTCAGGTGGTTGGAATTTTCGAACTGAACCCTTTATTTCGTTCCACGTTTGATGGATGTCAGTTATCTCCTGGCAAAAATTCTCCACTGCCTTAACCAGGTATTGAACTCACCTTCTTTGGGTCTGTCACTGGATCTAACCAACGCCTTTATCCACTGTGCCATGTGTCCTTGAGGACATCTGGGTATGAACTTCTGAGTATTATAAACCTAATGTTTTCAGCATCATTTTTACCAGTGCTCATATTGCAATTTTGCTGTTATCATTGCATGTCTTTACCAGAGTTCATATTGCAACTTTGTTATCATTGCTTTTCTCTGGCACTCCTTATTACTGGTTCCCATATTGTATTTATTTCTATGCTTGGTCGGCTCAGGAGATTTTTGTGGCCTAGCATATGTGCTGATTCCTTAAGTTTACAAATTTTCCAATGGTGTTCCCCTGTCTATGATCTCAACATGATCCCACAGGGGCGGTGATATCCTTCTCTCTCCATGTGGTCAGCCACGCCTGATTTTTCTACTTCCCCTCGTGTTACAGCTTTCTGGTGTTCTTGAAACCTTACCTTAAGGGGGCGGCCTGTCTCTCCTTTATATTCCTTTCCGCAGCTGCACGGGATAGCGTACACACAGTCTTTAGTCATGTTCCCCTCTGTGGGGGGTCTCACTCGTGAGAGATATCTGCGAAGTGTTGTCAAGCTTTTGAAGGTTGTCCTGATGTTATATGGACCGCAGATCCTTTGTATTTTCTCTGATAACCCCTTCACATAAGGCAGGCAGACTGTACAACGGCCGAAACGTTGTGTCAAATATAGCGACAAATAGTCCGACTAATGTAAATACTGTGCATAATACCTCATCTCAGAAATATAGACAGACTCAGGCTAGTACTAATCAAGACATCCAAATTAAACCAAACATGAGATGGAAAAAATATTTTGATTATGGGGTAAAAGATTTAAAGATGAATGTGGTCTTCAAAACTTTATACCTCAAATAGAATCATTTTATCAAAATGGAATTCAAAACATTTGATAATTAATAAACAGATGTTAATTATTATAAGCTAATTTTAATTTTTAAAAAAAGAACACCTTTTCACAAACCTCATAGCATAACAACGATTAATGTTCGTCAATATACAGAACCATTCGGCGATGTCCGTGGTGACCTTGCGAATTTTATCGATTGATGTGCCTGCATAGTGCGATGGTCAACAGGTCCGCCTTTCAAATCGGATTATTAAAGAGATTTTGAACGTCATTGAGTAGCCAAACAATAAAGCCATATGTCAAAACGAGCAAAGCTGACTCACGCGATAGCCAGGAGCTCGTAACTATATACTAAATCTCGCTTGTGGTGGGAAAATCTTTCTGAACTGATAACGAAAGAACTTGCCAAGCTATTTGAAAAGGTCACAAAATCAAAGTTCGAAATACACGCAGTTACAGGGCGAAATCAATAACGCCTCAAACTCGTAGACAGAAAGGTATTACCGCCATACTTGTCACTATCGAAATCCTAAATCATCCAAATAACCTTATTGTGAGAGAGGCTGTTAGGAAAATTTTCCATCAAACATTTGGCCAGTAGCGAATCAAAAAATTTCGACTGCTGCGCTAATTTAATAATATAGCATCTTCAAATAACATATTTGAAATTGATGGATTCCAGTTGGTCACAGGAGTAAATAAGTAGGTTGGACATGGCTCTAGAATATCTAGAGTAAAATCTGTCGAATCAATCACATTTCAAGGAGGGATACGTTTAGATACGTTAATATTTCGCCGAGATACGCCACTGAAATATGTCCTTTTGGAAACAAGATTTATATCAGAAATTAATGTTAATGACATATACAAATATTTAAGTAACAAAACACACATACATTTCTTTTTAATCGGTATCACCCCATACAAAGCAGTAAAGCCACTAAGATACAAGGGTTTACAGGCTGTGGAAGAATTAGGAACAGAAACATTTAATATTGATCGGGAAGAGGAAAGTAAGCAAGCGGACAGTAGATAGCAAATGACATTGCATTTAAATTTTTACAGATTAAAGTTGGCTGAAAAGCATGAAGTCGGAAGAGGCTTCCACAAGTGAGGCGTGCGAAAGAAGAAACTGTTACCGTAGAATTTATGGTTGTATCTAGCCATCTCAACTGAAAAATGCTGAGATCTCGATGCCAGTCTAGTGCTGGGCTTAAATTCCAAAGGTCTAGGTACTATAACGAAGATCTGATCAGAACAATGAAATTATTTATAGAAAAGACATAGTAACAACGTTACGGCAGTCGGAAAGTGACTGACGTCGCGCCGCCAGATCAGGACCTATAATATTGCTGATTCTTTTTGGATTTTATGAAGGAGCCCAAGGTAAATAGCAGGGCTACTGGACCATATGTGGCAGCAATATTCTAAGCATGGACGAATGGTAGACTTATAGATAGATTCTGGAGAGAGAAAATGTTTCGCACGATAGTGAACCTACTTTTTTAGCATCTGATCGAGCAATGGATTCAATATACCCATGTATATAATTATAGGATTTTATTTTTAATTCAACGTATTTTTCTAATTTCAAACGTTATTTTTAATAGATAATCGTATTTGAGTAGACACTATTTAAAACTGTATTTATTTCATCTATCGGTCTGCGTACTTAAGAAAACTTAATAAAGAAAATGTTCCCGCCATCGGGATTCAAACCTACCTCCCCTCCTCATCACATTGCAGGGGGAACCACAGTCTGATCCGGTGAGATTTTACCGCTCGGCTCCGTAGAACTAAGATTGTCGGGTTAAAAAAATAAAAACCATTTATTCTTTGGAAATACCTTTGCATTTCGGATACGCAAATAAGCAGATATGTTTCCAGAAAAGTCTGAACGACTGAGTATGCTTTGAAAGTAAAATAAGGCCAGTTTTTGGACAATGCTAAGTAAATATTCAAAGTCCTTTCAACGTTTGCTCTTCCCTTTTACTGCTAATATCTGCAAATGTGCTTAGCGTCACATTAGTTCATCACGGTCCAGTATCAAGGTTGGAAGGTCATTAGGGTGGAATTCTAATAATATAGTTAGTGAATGTAGATAGTTTCTGGGCTACCAACCCGACTCGCACCATGGCTAGATGTCCAGAGAAGTAGATCACCCGCATGTTCTTGCTTTGCTCGCCAGCAGTGCCCTGCAAAACGCATTCTGCGTTGGAGTAAGATTTTTAAAATCATAAAGAGGGCTCAATAGAGACGGGATTTGGTTGAATGTTGTCTCAAAGAGATGTTAAGTATAGTATTTCAGCATTTAAGTTTAGATTCCATCAAGCTTAAACTATTTTTGTTAATTTTCAGACAGTTCATTTGCCGCCGGTAGAACTCTTTTCCGGCTTCTTAGTCTCCAGCCAACTTTGGTCTTCAAAAATTTAAATGCAATGTCAATAGTTATCTAATGTAACTTGATACGTCTTCTTTTATTCTTTTCGCTCCTTGATGTTTTCTTCTTTCACACTCAGTAATCCCTTTTGCCTTAGTGGCTTCATTGCCTTGCTTGGGATGAAGTAATAAACAAAAATAATTTGCTTATTTTTACATGTTGTCATTTATCAATTTCGTGAAATTCGCGCACATACAAATCAACATAATATGAAAATAAGACAAATCTTAGGTAAAAAAATAAATAAATAAATAAAACGCCAAAATATTATATAGGACGACGTCATTATCACTTGAATACACACACACACACATATATATATATATATATATATATATATATATATATATATATATATATATATATATATATATATATATATATATTGTGTGTGTGTGTGTAGGTATACAGTAATGAAAAATAAGATGTACTTAATATAAAAGCATATAAATGTAATACTGGTATAATATTTACTATATACCTACTTTTGCAGCCACGTTTTATATATATATATATATATATATATATATATTATTTACTATATACATACTTTTGCAGCCACATTTTATATATATATAAACTGTGGCTGCAAAAGTAGGTATATAGTAAATATTATATAGGTGAGAAAAATAAATATAGTAAATATTATATAGGTGAGAAAAATAAAAATTGAGCCGATATGTGTTTCGAAAGATCTTGATAAGAAATGTGCTTTCTTTAAGGACAATTCAAACTTGCTTTGTTGGGAAATCTTTTGTGACTGAGATAATCTAAAAGTACATAGAGCTATAAGGGGATTTCCCGAATATAAAGGAGACACTTGTTAGAATCCGGCCGGTGGTTACATTATCTTTATTAAAAGACTCTTGAAAAACCAACGCCGTTAACGAACATATACAAAAGAAAGCTGACCTCTACACAAACACCTGAGTTTACTAAACGTAGAGTATAGATGAATATATATTGTAGTGCCTCCCGTGGAAAACTCAACACGATAAAAGCCTGAAGACAATCCTTTTCATCGTCAGGTTTATTGAAGGCCAAAAGTTTGAAAGTAGAAAAGGAAATAATTACAAGCTTGAGACCAGTTTAGTTAGAATAGAAATAATAAAAGGATAGAAGGGAAAGAAGAAATCTGACATAGGGCTCGAAACCTGAACAAAACTTTATGACCAAGGGTCTAAATGTCTAAAGGAGGTAGCAATTAGTTTACATCCAGGAATATTTTTTAAGACTTTTATGTTTATACGTTCTTTTTTTATAGATACAAATATTTAAGTAAATGCTCTGTTTATAATAAACAGTATTAACAACATTTACCGGCATATTTTCTATGAAAATTTCTCGGACATTCAGGCTGGTAAATGTTAATACTGTTTATTATAAACAAAGCATTTACTTAAATATGTGTATCTATAAAAAAAGAAAGTATAAAACTTTGTCCATTTCATAATACAGGAACATGCTATAAAATTTACAATAATAAGAACGGAAGAAAGTTACATAAAGAATGACAGGGTGGGATAATAGTGAACACGTGGTGAAAGGAATTCTACAGGACGAAATGCAGCAGCAAAAATTATTGTATACAAAATGGCTAGCTACCTTGAACAAATGATTAAAATAATATATTAACAGAACAATCCTTAGGGAAAAGGTAAGAAGGTACATACCAGCGATTATATAGTTAGGATAAGAAAGTTGGAACAACGTGTGTCTGTTTTGTGTCTGCTGTCTAGATTAAAAAGGCGATGATCAATGGAAAAATAAAATAAGTGTTGCAACAGAACACGCATACAGACTCACACACACACGTATATATATATATATATATATATATATATATGTATATATAGTGTGTGTGTGTTCATATATAGTGGTAGGTAAATCAAATAACTACATATTAACAACTGTATGTGGGCACTAGCGCGCATACGCAGGTAAGCAAATAGATATTTACCAAATTTACCTTAGTGTAAACATGTCAGTGCTCAATGCGGTTAAACAGAACTTTATATATATATATAATGAGGCACGGTGGTGGAGTAGTGGGAGAGGCGAGTTCGAATCCATTACATTCACTTAAGTGCTAATACCCTTGGCAAAGGTATGAATTATTCTCCCTTAGCATTGTTGGGTGGCAGCGGGTCTATGGAGAACAATTCTGAATTTCAAACCTTCGGAAGGTCGTTTGGGGACCTTGTGTCACGTAGTGCACCAGGTCTCTGTATTCGGTCCTTCAAAAAGTGTGGTTGGTTTTGCACAAAGCCTTCACCACTATAATCATGTCTGCTGTAGGTTCTTAGGAAGTGAGCCGCTTGACCCTCATACGTCGATTACGTCCACCATATATATATATACACACACACACACATATATATATATATATATATATATATATTTTTTATAAAAAAAAAATTATAACATAAGTATGTTATAAAATCACTACAAAAATAGCCATTTTGTTTCAACACACTCTGTGTCTTATCAAGTGATGATGTTGCTTTTCCACTTTGTCATACAAGAACAATATTGTTCAAAGTGAAATGAAAATCAGTGGTTCAAGTTTCATCTGATATATATGTAGAGAGAGGCAGAGTAAATGAGGGTCACCTCACAGAAAATGAAGTTCAACTGAAACTGCAACTTGAACCACTCATTTTCATAATTTCACTTTGAACTGAAATTCTAACATTGAACATCGTATTAAAAATCTTTGTTGCATATGTCTGCACGATGCTTGCAAAATCCTAAAAGAGAATTACTTTGGCAGTATGCCACATTTCTGTAAGGCAAATAAATTCGTAAACAATGACTGTTATGTATATCAGTTATCGTACGAGACACACTATCATAAAGAATACACCACGAATAATATATATATATATATATATATATATATATATATATATATATATATATATATATAAAAATATGGCTTCCTGAAAAAATAAATTATACCATAATTATCGTTTCTGTTCCTTAAGACAACGTTCTGTTCAGTCAGTGTCGAAATGGTGACTATGAAAAATAACGAAATCAATATCCAATATAGACTGCGACTCCCATTGCGATCGAGTTCAGGATTTATTGATGTAAATATTAAACATTTGGAATCTAAAAGCTTATCTGAATGATACCAACATCTATCTGTATAGATATTATGAAAGACGATTCGTTCTGTTGAGTGGTGTCTAGTGGAAACCTCTACCATAGATTGAGACTAGGCAAGGTTGTGATATGTGGGGAATTGGTAGACCTATGGCGTGTCCCATATTGTCATGTCAGCTCAAATATATATTGATCTTTTAACGCTCTTTCATTAAGAAGGCAAACACTTTCTACTAATAGATAATGTTTTTAGACATAACAATGCCCACTCAGATTCGCCAATGAAAACTAAAGAATCTCTAAATAAAAAGAATTCTAGGCATTCTCATTTGATGAAGCGCCTATTCTTTTCCCAAATCCTATATTGATTGAAAACATGAATTCAGAAGAGGGGGGTTTAATGCTATTCTGGAAAAGTTTGATTCACGTTTTAAAAAAATTCAACAGCTCAAAAAAAAAACAGTGAATGAACGACTTCGAAAACAAGTTTCCAACGTGGAGCATATATTTCACATTTAAACACACGATACCTGTGAGCTGTTAGGGTCGTTGGGACACTGCATATCCTGCAGCCAATGCAATGGTGCGCGTGTCTGGGGTAAGATTACCAGACCAAACTCATTCTTCAGGATGGATTTAAATCCAAAGTTGTCCTTTCAAACTGAATTTTATCGAAGGCTAGAGAGCCTAGTCTACCCTAAAATTTAATCTATATTTAATATTAGCTTTATAATTATGTCAACATTGCAATGATTCCGTTTTCTATGGTTTGTTCATAACATTATCTTTGCAAAATTTACTCAAGTACTGTTATTATAATTTTTTTTTATATACGACAATAAATCACGCAAATTTTATGAAATTATTGCCGCATAATAATAGCGACATGTAATCTCCGATTTATATATATATACGAAACACTTCCACATTAACAGTGCAAATGTTCCCGTGAATCCAGTGATTAGTTTCCTAAAAGGTAAAATTAAGAGAGGCTGATAATGTAGAAATTACTGAAGGATTTGTCAAAAATATTGAATAGTGGAGAAAGTGACAAAAAAATTGTGGTCGTCTTTGCGGTTTTAAGTGAAGAGGTGCCCTTTAAGAAATAAACATAAGTCGAAGTGTTGAAGGCCCGTCGATTAACAGTTACCTCTTGTAGCAGCTAGGCATCCTGTCTGGTCAATTTCTTGTCTCTCACTGCTACTGATCGCCTTCAACGATCGATTCCGAAGATTGCGCGTGAACTTCTTCAAAAGGGTTTTTTTTCTTTTTTCTTTTGCAACGGAAAACATTTATCAACCAATCAGGTTGAATTTTACAAAATTTGAGTTTTTGAAATTTTCTGATTGCGACTCCATTTTGATTCTCGTTTAGCATATATCCACCCACGCGCGTCAAAAATGGAAATATAAATGGATTTAGTCGTTAGTTTTTGACGCAAATCTCTTTCAAATTTACTGGTAATCTGCTTTTTAACAGAATATAGAATAAGGAAATTTTTTAAATGTCTATTTATATGAAATGTTTTTCAACAGTTTTTTAAAAATAAATTCTTTTATAAGCAGTGAATTTTTAATTATCTAGTAGTCCCCTTCCTATTCATCTTCCAGAAATGTCAGTTGTCTATTGTAACTTTCTTTTGTTTATCCTATGTTCCGTAAGACTTCCTCATTTCTTACATGTTCGATCCATAGTGTTCTCCGCATGGGTCGGCAGAACGACGATTATCTCCCTTTGGTTGAGACGAAGTTACGAGGACTACGTGACGTCCGGTGAGTGATGTCAGTTTGTAGTGTTGAAAACCAGTTGCTATGTGACTGGTGAAGTAGTTGGAAATCACAAGTGGTAGGGGGGGGACCTATATGGTCTCACCAGAAACATAAGACACCACCGATCTGCCCCTTTGCCGGATGGCAAATATTAGAAGTAAGGCCCTCGCTCTATTCATCCCATTTTCGCTACTTGTGTGCCTTATAATTTCCCTGTGTGAAGCAAATTATTGGCAATTATATATATATATATATATATATATATATATATATATGTGTGTGTGTGTGTGTGTGTGTGTGTGTGTGTGTGTGTGTGTGTGTGTGTGTGTGTAGTAGCGGGCATAATATAAGGAAAAAACAGGATCACCTATGGGAGTTATTGAAAGACGAATGGGAGGGAATTATTTTGCTGATTTTTGCAAGAAATTAATTAGATCATGTGGTCGACGATGCAGAGAAGTCATTGAAAATAAGGGATGTTTACCAAATATTAAATTTTTGTGGATATTTTGTTCACAATCAAGTATTAACAAGATCGTTCCTTAACTTTTGTCCAGTAGCTTATTTCCTTTGTTCTATTTAATCTTTATTTAAAAAAAAAAACTATTATGTAAATTTTTGTAACTTTGTATGACATTTATACATTACACCCTAATCTTTATTCGGTAAAAATTTAATTGCTCATCATGCATTACTTTTTAAGTAATACATATATCTATGTCTTTGTTGTTTCCGTTCCTTATATTATGGCCGCTACTGTATAAACACACACACACACACACACATACGATGAAGTAATAGATAGCGGCTTCGATTGAAGAGTCGGAGAGCCGAATTCGAATTCCAGTCGAATCTATTACATTAACTTACGTGCTAATACCCTTGGAAAAGGTGTGAATCCTCTTCTCACCACAGCTATGGGTAAATAGCAGGACAGACTGGGTTCTATAGCCTTAGATGGCAACTGGTCAAGGAGAAACTCTGAATTCAAAACTTGCGGAGGGTCGTTTGCAAATGTGTGTGTGTGTGTGTGTGTGTGTGTGTGTGTGTGTGTGTGTGTGTGTGCACTGAGAACGAAAATAATATATAAATTCCAACATTCACAGCATTAATTCAAAAGAGGGCTCAATATTAAGAGTAGAGCAATAATTATTTATTATAATTTCTTCATATAGAGATAAAAACAATTTACTCACTACAATAATGCAACCTTGTTTCGGTGTATTTAGTTGCACCTCGACTGGTGAGAACTAAAATGTTTATGAACAATTCTGTTTGTAAGCAGGCCGCTTGTGGAATGTCACTTCCTTTTTTTCTATTTGTTTTAAAAAGGAAAAAAGTGACACATTTTAAGCGGGGACAATATAAGAGTAAAGAAAAGATAAGGAAGGCAAAAGGGGTGACATAGTAAATCAATAGTGCTTGTTGATAGCAGTTTGGTTAAAGATTGTTGAGGTTTTAAGGTTACCTTTCGAGGTGCAACTAAATACACTGAAACAAGGTTTCATCTTTGTAATGAGTAAATTGTTTTTGTCTATATGAAGAAACTATATATCGGTATAAAAAATGTCTTTGAGAACAATGCATGTTTGTCATCCATTTCTTTCAGCTATATTCTCTATATTTCTCTATTGCGGATTATTTTTTGCCTATAATGGGGAAATGAAAACCGGGAATATTCTTTCTTGCATAGAACCACCATTTTCCTAATTTCATATCTTCCAACAAATAAAAGACTGGAACTTACAAAATTATCTATACGTGCCGTCGAACCAGAATTGAGTGCACTGAAAACCCCAAATGAATCCAGTGAAAAACTTACAAGGGCAACTTGAGGACCTTTGTTAAACAAGTCTGTGCACTGTATTAAAATAACTATTTAAAAAACGGATACTACACTTTCATGACATTCTGAAAGCCTGGCAATGGATAACTGGCGATGTCGCTTTTTTCTTTACGTCGGGTTGGCGTCGACCAAACCTAGTCTTCGTGACCACGGTGTCGATATTCCACCGATCTTCTTCAATGAGAAATGTGATACCACAGGACTTAAATCGATGGGACCAGGTATCCCTCAAAGCTGTTTTCGTTAACCACTTTAAGGAAGAGACACACCAGAGAGTAAAATATATATATTACACTTTGATCCCATTTCCGAAGACCTGATAAAAGTGCAAAGTATTTACCTAACCTATCACCGTTGTAGATTATTCTACATGTCAGTTAAGCATGAAAAGCCCATACGCTTGCACAAAGGCCAACATTTACCCATTCCCTGCGGTGACTATCAAACCAGCTTTGATAAAAACCAATCATGCATACTTACTGCAATTAGGTAGGTGTTGCCGCAGTGTTGTAATCTCTAGGATTAATTATCCCTCATTAAAAAAAACAAGAAGTCAGAAGAAATGGATATTAGTTTCATTCGTTATTTACTCACCTCACCACCGTAGTGACACTTCGATCTAATATGGAATCTCGTAAATTACGCAGATTTACGGGGAAGAGAGAAAATATACTACATGTTGCTACCAGCTGAAAGCCGATCTAAGGTGATTGGTCAAATTCTACGACCTCTCCACAGCAGTAGGTTTTTTGTTTTGTTTTTTTAGTTTGGGTGCCCGCACGCGTGCATATGAATCAAAGATAAAAAATGCACAACCCCAGTGTCATGCTGACATTGGTATTCACTAACCCTCCCTCCTCAATGCAACGAGGAAGGAACTGCTGCAGAGTTGAAATCCACAGGACCAGGCATTGCCTCAATGTTTTTTGCGTGAGCTGCCCGAAGTTAAATAAAGGCAGTCTGGTAATAGTGATTGATTGACATATTTGTTTTTTACGGTTTATCAACCCTTTGCAGGTTATTTAAAGCCAGCAAATAGATTTTTAGATTGTAAGATTATTTTGTTTTTAGATAATAAGGATTTACATGTCTTACTAATTAACCCATAGCTTGGGGAGAAGAGGTGAAATCATACCTATCTCAAGGGTATTTTTGCGTAAATAAATATAACGAACCCTATAGGAATTAGAAATCGGCTTACAAAGATCAACTCACTGGGGTAGACTGTTCTAGTTCCATGTCTAATGGATGTCAGTTATCAGTTATTTCCTGTTAATTCACCTCTCTAAGTTCTTCACTGCCTTAACCAGGTATTGAACTCACAATCCCTTAACCAGGTATTGAACTCACAATCCTTTAACCAGGTATTGAACTTTCAGTCTAAAAATATTTAATGAGCTAAACGATATTTTCATTTGTGCTTCTTTTTTTTTTTTTTTTTTTTTTTTTGGAGGAGGAGGAGGAGGACACCTGGTACAGTGGATAAAGGCGTTGGTTATATCCAGTGACAGGACCCAAAGAGTGAGTGTTCAATGCCCCGTTAAGGCAGTGGAGAACTTGGAGAGGTGAATTAACAGGAGATAACTCACACCCATTAAACATGGCATGTGGAACTAGAACAATTTACCCCATTGAGCGAAATAAATGGTTCAGTTCGACATTCCAACCACCTGAAGAAGGCCGGAGCGTACAGCGCCCGAAAGGTTGTAACAAATATGGCGACAAAGATGTAGACAATAGTCCGAATAATGTAAATAATGAATATATAGAATGTAGAATTATTTGGTGTGTCTGCATACGCGCATGCGCCCGAATGTGGTTTAAAATCTTTAAAAAGAATTACTTGAATCCTTTTAGGTGACTTTTTTAAGATAATATACAATCAGTTCTAACGATTTAAGGTAAAGATGGGCTCTTTCGCCTGCCTTGCGTGGTAATACATTGATTATCTTAGATATTCTACAAAACGAGAATGTTCTAACAATTTACCAGTGGCAGATCACGGAAAGTCGAGCTAGAAAAGTTTAATAAAACTTTATGAAAAAAAACGGCTGCATTTAGTATTCTAGGATATCTTTCGACTTCGTGTATTTTGTATGATTATTTAGATCAGCGTTCCCCAAACTTTTTTCACAGAGAATCAGATAAGATGGAGAATTACGAGCAAGGACAGGATAACCATTTTGTTCAATACAATACACCGAATACATAAAAAATAAAGACAAAAAACATTTATTTACCAAAAAGCTATCAAAGACGGCATTAGCAATAAAATAGTTATATCACACCCAGAGTGCACATATAATCTCACAAACTAAGTAGCAAAAAAAGATTAGTGATATTTGTGAAACTGGCGTTTAGCTCTTAAGATAGAATCGATATTTGCTTTGGAATTGCTACATCCAACCAAGAGAATTGGTTCATCAGTCAACCTCGTTCGATGTGCTGACTTTACATCCGTCATTTTTTAAAATATTTGCTCACAAACATAAGTTGTTTCAAACACTAATGCCATAACAGACGCAAATTTCTTCAACTTTGAAGACTGATCATTAGGTAAGCAACGATAAAATTCAAGAATTTTTCGTTCTCGGTGCTTTTATTTCAACAAGTTACTTGCTTATATATCAGTGAGTTCCAACTGTAGTTCAATTGGCATGTCATTAAGGTTACATTCAAAAAGTCTCTAGAACAGAACAATGTCACTCTCAATTCTCTCGAGATCTGAAAATCTCTCTAAAAATGTTTGTTATGGATAATCTTCTTCGGAAACTCAAGTTTGACATCTGAGATTCCAGTACTCTTTGAAACACTGAAAATTAGAGAAATTTCATCCTTCCACTGATGTTTCTAAAACTTATATTACTGTCAGATGCAAAAAATCGGATTAGCCAAATTTTAGCATTTTTACTTATATTTTTACTTATATTTATATTAATTCTTCCTACATAGCAAGTTTAACTAGGATTTATTGATAATTTCATATAAATAATTATATTTTAACTCATTTGTGGCACAGTGTGGTGGCGGGCCGGATCTGGCCAGTGGGCCGTAGTTTGGTGATTCCTGATTTAGATTGTTCTTTGTTTTTATTTTTGTGTTTTTATCACAATCTTTTGGGCACTTTAACTTTTAGTTTCTTCATCTTTCGCTCGTATGTCGAATTTGATTTGATCTAAGAAGACATATACGTCCACTTCCATATTCACGCAATTCTTGAGTTTCTTCAAGCAATGAAGTGAGAATGCTGATTAAAAGATAATAAGAGACTTGAATCTTCATTGCATTAATTATATTCTATTCCCGCCAATATTTCGTCAGTTACTCTGTATTGTGAATCCCGTCGTCACCCTCGGTCCAACAAACGGACCTAATATTCTTTGACAGCGATGTGTGTGTGGGGGGGTGCTGTCTAATTAACTCTGGGGCAATTGTTTATATATCCATCTAGCCAACATTATCGTTCTCACACTTACAACCCCGGATACAAGGGTAAGATTACGCACATCTGCACTTGGTGGCCAGAAGTGACCTCATGTTAACCCTGCATCTTGCGCCTTTGGACGGAATGGTGTGAAATGTAAATACAATGTCTCTCCCAATATAATAAAACGCTCTCTACGTCTGCATTGTCTCATAGATATTGATGCACGCTTCTGTACCACTTGGTGACGCTCTGAAAGGCCATGATTTCATTACATAGACCAGGTGGAGTTGAAATGTAGACCGTTGCTGTAGGGATATGTATAAACGGTGTTGTGGAAGAGTTTTAAGAATTCACATGGGGAGGTGGATAATACGTATTGAAGGGGAAGGCCTTTTTCCACTCAAATAAATATGAGGTTTGACATTTCGAATACGTCAGTACCTGGCGGAAGACAGTGTTACAGCTGCCAAAATGTTGCAATAAAACTAAGAATGTTCCAACGATCCAATATATATTTATACATTTTCTCCGAAAACTCAGACAAAATATAATGTTGTGAAGAACTGAACGACGAATTAGTGATGAAAATAATATGTCCACCACAACCACATTTCCTTTTCATTCACTCAGTATGTCCTCCTAAGTTGAAATTAAATGATCCATCGTTAAATATTCTCAGTAAGATCCTCTGAATGTTCTCTTCTTGTTCTTGTAACGGCATTCACCCGGGGTGGGTTGAGCCGGCTCCAATATTGGAGTTTCATGGGAATTTGGAATTCACAAGCGGTCCCCAACCCGCATGTATAGCACATGAGATTTGATTATAGTGGTGAAGGTTTCGTGCAGGACCATCCACACTTTTTAAATGGCCGATTACAGAGACCTGGTGCACTACGTGCCACAAGGTCCCCAAACGACCCTCCGCAGGTTTTGAATTCAGAGTTTTCCTTCTCCTAGACCAGTTGCCATCCAAAGCTATAGAACCCAGTCTGCCCTGCTATTTACCCATAGCTCGAGGGAGAAGAAGAGGATTCACACCTTTCCCAAGGGATTTAGCACGTAAGTGAATGTAATGGATTCGACTGGAATTCGACCTCGGCTCTCCGATTCCTCAATCAAAGCCGCTATCCATTACTCCACCGTGCCTCCTCTGAATGTCTGTTGGTTTATTCTTCACGAAACACCATATTATAAAAGCTCTTCAAACTAAAATACTTTGCAGTTTAACTTCGAAAAATCAAAATTAAATACTCCTCTACCGCATCATAGATTTCAAATAAGGTAAAAAAAAAATAATGTCCTTTATTTTAATAATTGCTCAGCTAATATAAATCCAAGAGCCACTCATACTGAATGAGACTGATGCACGCAAGATTGACTGAGTCATTTATTTCTATTTTACGGCTTATCAAAATTTTATAGGTTAACTAAAGCTGAAAACATTTTGGGGATTTAATTTTTTTTTCTGCAAGAGAATATTAGATTACGTTTAAGGAGAAGAGGTGGATTCACACCTTTTCCAATGTTATTTACATATAAATGAATATAACGAACCCAAATGAAAATCGGCTGTACGAATCCAGATTCCGTATCACTGATGGAATATAAAGAGAATAAGGATGGTTCGTTCCAGTGTATGTTACTTGAGGGGTTTTATCCGTGAAGGTCAGAACTGGCTGGACTAATGAATGTAGCTCGTCAAAACATTTGCCATGAAAATAATGATAGTAGCTCGAGACTTGCAACGTTTCGTCTGTGAAGTGAGGGGTGTGGGGGAGATGTAGAATGGGAAATTATTAATCACCCACAAGACGATTTTGAACTCTATCAAGATTGGAAAGTGTGGGCTGAGCAGCTCCACTAATGATATAACATCAGTACTTCAATTTTGGTTTGATCTCACTCTTGTAATGATAGAGTATAGCAGGCGAAGTGTGTTACTTACGGGAGTGGTACAAGGAACTGATCATTTTTCACAGAAACTTGAGCGATGAATCGTATAGATGTCCGGGTGTGGCGTGAACATGAGTAGGGGTTAAGTGTTCAAGGCAAGGAATCTTTCTTGCGAAAACAACTATCCTGCTGCTTATTTTCTTCTGTCAACCATCAAGTCGGATTTCGATTCTCACTGGAGTCCTACAGTCGATGGCTTTGATAGCCAATGGAAGCTTAAATTTGAACTAATGGTACTCGAACGACTATATTTAAGCGAATTATATGAAATTTAAATACTCAAGTCGCCAATAATATATCAAACACTCGCATACGTTAGACACCACCTTTTACTTGGCCATCGAGCTAAGCTCAAAGTGTAGTAACTGTTCTTCACTTCTCTGTCGTGTTTGCCATCGAGTAGTTGTTTTACTGGCACATACCTATTCTATTGTTAATAGACTCTCCCACCTATAATAAGTAGTAGTAGTGGCAGTCGCCAGGAGCTCAGAGACTTAGTGAGTCAGTAGATGTCGGACATTAAAGTATCAGCCACCACAACTAGATTGCTGCGTCATTAACTATTATATCAAGTTCCTAACGTTTTGTACGTCGAACCTATTTAGGACTGACTTAGTGAAATACAAGCCTCCACTGTGAAACTATTCTATAACAGTAGTTCACGGGGATTCTAACCCATCACTAGCATTTCCCTTATTGCACAAAAGAGGCAGGGTTGCTGAATACGAACGGGACAGTAATCGTGGGTAATTTTTGTCCTTGCCCATATGTACGCGTATAGGCAAACCATGGTAAAAACCATCCCTTATCAAATTTTACCCTGATGGAGATATAGGTAAATGCAATCAATATGTCATCTATTCTCTCTTACGATTAAGGTTATGAGATATATTCTCCCGGCCTCCCCACTAAGGCAGGATGTAACACAAGGTCACATTTACGCGGGGAACGTCATACGTATGCATACGGGCCAAGGATAAAAATTTTGTCAAGTCCCCGCAACCACCTTTACATTGGCATCGATATTACACTGACCTTACTTGTCTTACTGCAAAGAAGGTGCTGTCGTGGGGTTGGAATCCCCGCGACTGCATGCATTCTTCCATCTAAAATGGGGAGAAACGTTTACTCCACTTCCGGCCAAGTAAGCCTGGGCCCGTGAAATTCATAAAACTGTATATTCTAATCCTTAAAACACAAATGACGGGAAACAGTAACTATATATCGGAAATGCGATCATGAAAAATAATATCAAATATTTGTGTGGCAGGAAATATTTTCAGCCATTACTTGATGTAAAAGGAAATAATTATTTATCAAACATAAAATATAAGATTTTTATATATATTTATCTAACTTCTCCAATTAATTTGACCTGATCGGTCAGTTCTCCCTGCAGCGCGCATTGGTTCACAAGTAAGTAAAAAGTTAAGCCAGAAAAGTGATAATAAAAATATAAATTTCACTGGCGGCAATGGTGGAAACGTTCCAAGTTTACTGAGTACAATTTTGATCTTTATTTTTGGGGTTTTGTATATTTACACTACTGGTTTTGTTAAGTGACAGTATTTTAACTAAAACGCTTCAGATACACGAAGAACAAATTCATACATAGATTTTTATATGAGGCATTCTACTTGTATTGATAGGTAGACATTCATAATAATAATTCATGATTAAAATTAATTATTAAATTAATTAAAAAATGTCTAGAAAGTGTTATAATCACTAGTTCAGCGACAGTAACTTTAGACCGAGTCTCTTATGACATATCACTATTCTTTGCAGAGTTAACTGTTAAGACCATTTGGGTTAGTTTACAACAAAGATGATGAAAAGAAAACTAAGAAGAATTACAAAAATTATTCCAAAATTTTGAAACTACAAGCATCTCTCGTTCATACGCATGTATATTCACAATAACGTTAACAACCCCAGTCCGATGAAGTCCTCTCGGATGAAACGCGTCACAGGTAAACGTTTCCATTTTATCTTGCAATTTCCTCAATAATAATACTGTTTTTGAGAGATAAAGATATATATCGTTATCTCATATATATATATATATATATATATATATATATATATATATATATATACACCAGCTTGAAAGCCACCCTATTAGGCGGCATTTAAGTTTCCTCCTGTAGTGGTTCTTGATTGGGCCTTCGGATTGTTCAGGAGTTTGACAGTCCCTAAATCTTTGCATATTCTCAGCATTGGAAGCTCTCCTGGCTGCCGTTTGATATGGGTTTTTATTTTCACAGGACTCTCTTTTCCTCGCTGCAGCCTTGACTCTTTTGATCGCATCTGGTCCTCTGTTAGCGGAGATTTCTTTTTGCGAAGCATACGCCTGCCGTATGCGACATGCAACAATAAATTACTGAAGAACTCCAAATTAATCGCTGCATTTAAGTATTCCATTAATATTTAAGCTTACCTTTTAAAAGTTCAACAACAGTTCTTCTGTCACGAATAGGCAGGAAGATTCTATTGGCCAGCGTAAGAGCCAACAGCTGACTGACACGAATGTTAACTAACATGCTAAAAAAATCGATAGCTGCATTCGTCACAAGTGGCAAAAATTTAAATCTGTATGGTATTTTACTCCAGTTAGCTCATTCCCTTGCTTAAACTCAACGTTGATTCTGAATCCGCAGAACTGGGGTAGGTGTGAAAAAGTATTTGTTATTAACAGGTTTTTTCAGTTACGAGTCCTCTTTTAAAGCTGATAGTTTTGTGTTCATTTTGTTTAGTTCTTTTTTCGTAACAGATTTAATGTTTAGTATAGAGCTTAGAAAAATTTCGCAGTGTGAGATAGGCGAGAAGTAAGGCATGTAGCAACATCAGCACGGAAAATGGCACTCTTTTAAAGGCAAGGAAGGGCAAAAATATTTTAAGTCAAGTGATAGCGATTGCTGTATGAGTCGTACGTTTTTTGAATCAAGCACGGACAACGCTGGGCCATGCTGCTAGTGGTGTATATATATATATATATATATATATATATATATATATATATATATATATATATATATAACAAACTAACTTACTTTCTTACAAACACACAAATGATAGCCATGTCAATAGCGGATTTGATAGCGGAATTTGTCTGATTTGCACGGGATGTTCAATTTCTCATATTTCGCGGCCTTGGGACAAAATAAACTAAACTTTGTAAATATCTTCGAATTCATATGTAGCTACCTGTTGTCAAACTACCATTAGCAACATAGTCTCGAATTACATTTTAGCTTATTTCCAAATTAATTAAAATATCTGCCTATAGAAATATGTATGTTTCATCATCACTTACGCCAACATCATGAGAAAACACCGGTTCCCGTACGATCAAGGAATTTAAGCAATGTCCAGCTTGATCAGTACCTAGATGGGTGACTGCTTGGGAATACCAAGTGCTGTAAGCTTAGATGTGCGGGTGGTGTAATGGATAACGGCTCGAAATTGAAAATCGAAAATTCGAGTCTCAATTCCAGTCAGTTTCGTTATATTCACTTACGTGCAAACACCCTTGGGAAAGGTATGAATCCACCTCTCCTCCCCTAGCTATGGGTTAATTAGTAAGGATTGTATCAGTAAATCATTATTTTCTTATAAATTTCTTACAATCTAAAAATATTTTCTGGCTTTAAATAATCTTCAAAAGGTTGATAATCCGTAAAAAACGAAATCAGTTTTTCTTTGTAAATTGGTTATATCGTTTAATATGTATCTGGGAAGCATATACACACACTCACACACACACACACACACACACACACATATATATATATATATATATATATATATATATATATATATATATATATATGCATGCATACATACATACATACAAGGTTAGAGTTTTAGTGTATCTATTCTTTTTAGATACCGTGTCCTTTCAGGGTGTAGGCGATCATGGCTCTCCACTTCCCCCTACCCTTTGCAGCTCTCAATAAGTTTCATCTTTCTGCCACCTCCCCCAGACCACGTTCTGTCATCCACTTGCTTAAGCCCGCCAGGTATGTCATGCGTTACTTTCCCTTGTCTCTCTTTCCCCCTATTCGACCTGTGAGTATTAGATTCTCCAGGACCTCCTTTCTCATTATCTGCCCCAGAAACTTCATCTGCCATTTCTTGGTGTAAAGTATAAGCTTCTTCCTTGATTGCATCCTCTCTAAAACGTTCGGTCCATGATATCCTCAGCATCCTTCGGTAGAACATATCTCCGTTGCCTAGAGTCTCTTCATTTATGAGAAGACCATCCAACATTCGCTGCCGTATAGGAGGACAGACGTCACGTAGCTGCTCACTACTCTTCTCTTTGTTACCACAGAAATCCTTCTGATTCAGAATACTCTGCGTAGTTTTTGGAATGCATCCTTGGTCAGCCCAATACGTCTTCGGATCTCAACGTCGCACTTACCAGCCTCCGTTAAAACACTTCTCAGATATTTAAACTTCCGCACCTGCTTGATTTTAGTGTCCTCCGACCATCAAATCGCATTTCGGGCCCATCCTTTATAGAAGGAGTTGATAAATGTTTCTCCAGTTGAATTATAGCTGATACTAGTGAATGTTTATCACATACACACACACATATATATATATGAGGCCGCCTGTCCGAGAGGTTAGAACGTTCGCATTCTTACCATTATACCCGGGCTCGAATCTCACTATGGTCGATTTGTCATGTTTTATCAGAGGGGTCGAGCGTTGGAAAGTGCCTGAAAACCATACTAAGGGTTGACCCAAGCCTTTTGAGTGAAATTGTGTAGACGGAACCCTTGGGTACTGTCGATAGCTACGCACAAGTCATCGTGGCCGTTCAAATTGTTTTTCCAGAAACTCTAACTGTGAGCATAGATTTGGTCTCTGTGGGTGTTGAATACAAATGTGCCTGGTAGACGGGTGGCCAGCTATACATACAGATTTAGATGTTCACAAGTCATCTTTAGGTAACACGCTTTTTTCATAGTTGCAGTATAAATGCGCTTGGGTAGACGGCTACCCTCGAATACCAGTGGCCAACTATACATACATATTTTCGGATAAACATTCAGTAGTATCAGTAGCCGCTATAATTCAACTAGAGAAACAATTATCAATTCCTTCTATGACTATTCTAACTGTACTATTTACTGCCAGGAGAAAATAGTACATTTAGAATTAAACTCTATCTCACCTACCCATCTTTATTTTTTCTACTGGAGTCAATAAACCTCTTGATCCATCTATTATCCTTTGCTATGTGTACAAACGTCCCATTTTAATCGCTTAATCCCTACTAGAATCCTTTGCTTTGTTCTCGAATATATGTTGTTCTCTCAGCGTTATCACTTTCCATTGTTATTTGTTTCTTTATATTTTCGAGTCGATTTGTTTCTTTATATTTTTCGCTCACGTTGTCTTTCTCACGATTCTTTAGACATTGTTACATAAACGTCACCATATTTAAAAATGTTTAAAATCCTAGTGTTTACAAGCTATTTAGTATTACTCTTGGTTTTTAGATAAAAAAAAGAAGTGATCACAAGATGGCAGAACGAATGATAAAGTTGTTCCTGTCGAGTTACCCCCTAATTTTTAAAACCGCTACCAAGGGACGCTTTCAGGACTATAAATACTCTGTGATAACTTTTTATCACACTCTTCTCACTTTTTCCCCTTACTCGTCAAAATGTAAATTTCTCGCGGAGAACGTGCTTTCTCTTTCGGGAAACGCATGAACAACACACACACAAACACACACACACACACACAAACACACACACAAACACACACACACACACAAAATGTTTTCACATTTGTTACACCCATTATTGTCTTTGTCGCTTATATACCTTTGTTGTTAATACATTATTATTTGTTGTACCTATATGTCGTTTATTTACGTGGATGCACATCCCGAGTCTGTCATGTTTGTTGTAGGCATTTCGGAAGACACACGTGGTTATCTCACAACGCGTACACTGGGCCACAACATTCCTCAGCTTATTTCTACGTACTGACTGCAACTGTGACTGTTACTGCCTACCCCTTAAGGGTGGAAAGGATGATAGGCGTAGACGTTACCTACAAATTGAACAATTTTCCCATTTGTCCTGAAATTTGAAGATCGATTTTTAACGTGAAACTGAGAGTTTTACCCAAAAGCTTTTAAAAACTGGTATTTAAAATGGTTTTGGTGATTTTTAAACATCGTTCGATATCTGACATTTTAGTGTTTCAATCTTTGATAACTTCCTCTGATTAAAAAAAAACAGCATGCTGTGTCTCGTATTTTATTTGAAGCGTAAATAAATAATGTATGTGTGTGTGAGAGAGTGACGCTGAAAAATTCTTATCTTGACTAAGAATGAATTCAAATAGAAAATTTTGATATTTGGTCATTTGGTAAGATTTTGGGATGGGTTGGTCAAAGAACCTTTCCGAACTTCTACAGAGATAGAGACAAAGTTAGAAAAGAGTTACACACTTGTTTCCACACAGTTCCATTATTATATTTACACGGTATTGTACAAGAAAAAAATAAACATTCACACACCCACACACACACACATATATATATATATATATATATATATATATATATATCGAATAACGCTTCTCTATAATTCCAAACATATCCCATTCAGACAATAAAAGCCTCCCAAGTAATGACTTTTTCCACTTGAAAGAATCGCTGATAGAAAATTATTGCGCTAGCTAAGAGAAATTGTTAGGGAAGCTGTCCTGTATAATATTGTCACAATAAACATTTGTCCAATGTCTGTGCGTTTGATGAAATCATAAAAAAAATATCCTGGATTTCTCGAGAAAATGGATTTAAGTTAATCTTGACTGAAATCCCCATTCCTATCTTATTCATTTATACATGAATACATTTTTTAATCATTTTACCCCAAACATGGCGGCAATGCCACTAGTACGAAAGGGGTGACAGAGTGTGTAAGGGAAAGGACTGAGTATAGGGGGTGTTGAGGAAAGGATGAAAAGAACGGAAGGGGTTAAGAATAAAAACACGGAACAAGGCAACAGAAGATACTGATTGACATTGCATTTAATTGTATACAGATAGGTGTTGAAAGTTCTCGGCCCGAACTAATTTCCAAAATGTGACCAAATTTTTCAACATCAAAACTTATTTTCGAATCCATTCTTGGAGGGGTTAATAACTTTTCAATATTACTTGGAGATTATATACCGGGTGTAACAACAAAATTGTCTAATTGTTAAATTAAGATCTGAACTGTTGTTTCTAAGAAACGATTAAAGATATCTTACTGGAATTCTAAGAGGTTTTTATAACACTATTGGACTCTACTGTGAGCAATACGTCAATATATAAATTAACAGAAGTATCGTGATGAAATCGATCATAAACGAAAATGACATGCTCATCATTAATAAAGCATAGCTAAGGATCGGAAACTCATGACACATTGAAGTAAAGTTCATTATATATATATATATATATATATATATATATATATATATATATATATATATATATATATATATATATATATAGATCATTTCCCAACATGGTGATCCCCGTCCTCGCTAAACTTCTGTTTGTCCTGGAGTAATAAGGTTCCTGACATATTTCATTTTAGGTCTTTTTTTCACTGATCTTTGGACTGTCAACGTTGAAACTTCTCTCTCATGTGCCAAACGTCTTATGAATTGAGTTGGATCTTTTCTAATTGATCTCTTTAGCTCAAATTTGAAATTCTTCTTCCTGTTGTCACGTCCTGATCCTGTTTTCCTCTCTACTCTTTCCTCTTCTTTAAAATGTATTCACGGTTCCCTTGATGGTTCTTGAATGCAGCCAGAGTATGAAAGTTGGTACCATAACTGAAGGCCTGAATGATCATTTTCGTCTGCTCATTGCTTATTTGGGAAGAGAGTGGTTCTGCCCAAAAAGAAAAAAAGAAAAACAATTTTAAACAATATCTTTTTAGCTCAATACCGAAGTGGTTTTCAGTTATTCTTACGACCAATGGTGTCAAGATGGCTAAACGTCTTATCTAAAAACCGGGGAAAAAAAGAAATTCGATTTAGTATTTTTTTTTTTTTTTTATATTAAACATTTTGTGAAGTGGATAATTATGCTGTACACACACTTTATATATATATATATATATATATATATATATATATATATATATATATATATATATATATATATATATATATATTAAAAATTTTTACAAAGTCCGACAATTTATTTATTAAAACATTTTTATGTTTAACGTTCTTTTTATAGATACAAGTATTTAAGTAAATGCTATGTTTTATAATAAACCTATTAAATAACATTTACGCTGAATGTCCCTAAAATTTTCATACAAAATATTCGTCCTTTGACAGGAGGTTCGAACCTGCAAAGGACGAAACCGTCATTGAAAATTTCCTAACATTCAGGCCCACAAAATGTTATTTAATACTGTTTATTATAAACAGAGCATTTACTTAAATACTTGTATCTATAAAAAAGAACGTTAAACATAAAAATGTCTTTTAATATATATATATATGTGTGTGTGTGTGTAACAGCATAATTTATATATATATATATATATATATATATATATATATATATATATATATATATATAAGTTCCTGAGCGAGCTTGTCTCGGGGGTGTGATGTTTCTGACTCTTTCTGGTCAGACGCGACATGCCCAATCGGAGCATCACACCTGTATTTCATTTCATTGGTTGATTGTCCCTTCATTAAGGGTGCTGGACGTTTTCTGGGTTTTGGCGTTATCCGCCTTATAGTCAAGGATCCCAAGGAGGCTAATTTACAGGCTTGTGTATAATATTGGGGCTAATGTACTGACATTTAGTGAATGGTTTCTGGACAGTGCAGTAGTGTTCGGTGGGATCCTCTCGATGAAGGGTACTGCTACGGCTATATCTCTGGATCATTATTATTTATACATGCAGCTCCGGCAAGTATGTCTGTCCCTCTGTCTACCAATCTTCTACTACCAATCAATGCACACATAAAACCAAACAAAATACAAATCACATCCAACCTAAAAAAAAAAAAAATAGAACCCTCGTATATCATCTACACAAACGTGGGGGGGTCTATGTTTCAACTTTCCTGAAGTGGAACACCATCTTCTCCAATATAAACAAGACCACCTGCTACTTTGTGAAACCAGTATCAACACTTCATGCACAATCGGAGTTCACAGTCCCGGGTTACTCTCTTCTTGTAGCCAAACATGACCACCTATATCGCCACGGACTCTCGTCCTATATCAAAGATTATGGCAAGGACGCAAAAAAACGAGGAACCAGATCTTCCGTATATGTGCTTCTACGTGGCACTTATCCATATTACCACATTAGCCTTTGCTCATTAGGACGAAAGAAGGCTAATATTCGACCGAATATCTGAGAAGATTGATAATATCCTTACTTAATTCCACTCGGCCAACTTTCATATCTGCGGTGATTTTCAATATCCACCATAAAGAGTGGCTATTCCGCTCCAACAAGACCGACATTGATGACAGAGATTTCTCTATTGCTTATGAACTAACCTAGGTCGTTGTAGAACCTACCCAGGACACGACGAACATTAGGCGAACCTCCGCGACCTCTTCGTAAACGCCTGCTCTGATAAATGCTTGAAATAAATGTCAGACGTGCCTAGTGGAGGTATAAATTTTAATAGGCATTTATCAGTTCTATCGAACAGTACATCACGGGATACCTTAGGTTTGGCATCAATCTGAACATTCCTTAATCAATGTCTAGATTGATGCCAAACCTAATGTATCCCGTGATGTACCGTTCCAGCTTTCGGTCCTATATGATGGAACCTCCCCCCGACACCCATCACCCCCCACCCAACCATTTTCAAGTAGGCTACCTCAAAAACTTCTGCCCTTGTCATTGATGGGGTCTTTTCCTGGAATGACGAGTTTTATGACCCCACCCCAAATTCCAGCAAAAATCGGTCAACTTTGGTTCACTCCTGAATGCGCTGCTGTCATAACTTACTGAAACCCCTACTTCAATATCTATCACAAGGAGTGATGTAGTTCGGCCCTCACTGCATTCAGAACTGCCCGCAATCCCTGCAAAAAAAGTTCTAGAAAGAACCAAGTGCAACTACGCACGAGTAGTTCAGACCAAGGTTGAAAAGAAACAACTAAAGCATGAACAGAAGTAAAGCGGCTGTGATAGCTTCCTCGAGGGAGAAGGCGAACCTCTTCGCCTCTATCTTTGCCTCTAACTCAACGTTAATTGACAAAGAACGTCCTCTCCCCGAGTTCACATGTCTCACTGAATACGATCTGAGTAATATTACTATCACAGCACAAGAAGTGTCGACTTATCAAATGCGTTGACCCTAAGAAAGCCACTGGTCCAGAAACAATTCCAGTGGTTGTCCTAATAAATATCAACCTAGAATTATTCCCAATCCTAGCAACTACTGCTTGAAGGAGAATTCCTCCCCAAGTCCGTGAAATGTGTCAAGCGTATGCCCGGTTTTCAAGAATACGGGCGTGCGATCTTTCCTCTCCTTGTACACACCCAACAGTCTCCTCAGGATCATCAGCAAGATTTTTGAGGACCTAATCAATAAGGTCGTCGAGTATCTAGAAAAGAAACTCTTCAGCCACGAGCAGTGTGGGTTTCGGTCGAACCGATCTACTCCGGACAACCTAACTGCCATCACTCACAGAATCAGTGGGGGTTTTGACGACAAATACACCTCGAGGACCATAACACTAGATATATCAAAGGCCTTCATCAACATATGATACAAAGACTTGCTAAACAACCTCTCCACTCATGGAATCACTGGAAGGCTCTTCTCGATCCTAAAATCCTTCCTAACAGGTTCACTCAATGTAGTTGCCAGTGGTCACCAGGGGTCACTCCTCGGACCAACTCTCTTTTTGATTTACATAAATGATCTGCATAAGATTATGCTCAGATCATTTGTAAACGTCTATGCCGATGATACGACTATATACTGGTGGACCTCTAAAACTCTCGATGGCCGGAGATTGGTGACTGATCTCTCTTCCGATATTGCTCTAACTACAGAAAAGTGTAAAAACTGTCTGGTTACATTCAATGCCTCGAACACCAAGCTAGTTATATTCCATCATCGCCGATCTGACCTCAAACTACTACCATTCAGGATGAACGGATGTCCTTTCGGGGAAGCATCGTCCCTTGAAAGACCTCAAGTAGAACTCGTACATACGCATGCAGGATGATCGGTTCTTCAGTGAGTAAATGACTCTTTCTGCTATCCTCTACCTTTACAAGATCAAGATCAGGCTCAAAATGGAGTACTGTTGTTATATAGACGTACGTTGACTTCACTCTCCAGCCTTGACAGAGTTCAAAAGCTCCACAAATGTCCTTATAGGTTACGAATTATTCTCCACACTTCAACGTCTCTTCCACAGGCATGGTTTGCATATACATATATATATATATATATATATATATATATATATATAATCTCAAAAGAAAAACTTAACGCATCATCGAAAACTCGATTATAAATGATAATTTGTTTTAACAAGGAAGTTTTCAATACTTGTCTCATCATACCGAAATTACAAATGGTTTAATTTTACAAAATAGTTTAATTTTATTCAGACAATATTTTTAAAGACCAGATAACAGGAAGTCTAGACGCTTGACCTTATTGCTCTGGATATTATACATTGAGCTCTCCGTAAGTGGAAAGGAAAATCAAAGTAGATCTTTTTAATATAAAATATTTAAAAGATCTACATGTATATAGCGTTGTAGAAATTTGTTTTCGTATCTGTTTGGAAATTTATGAGTTTTCTGAAATGGTAATTATTAATATTTTTCCCTTAAAGCAAACGTTTTATTATTTGTACTTCCTTATATATATATATATATATATATATATATATATATATATATATATATATATATATATATATATACACACATTTGCCTGTGTATGTGTAAATAAAACCCCTCTTTGCCTTCCTATTTTACTCATAGCAAGGAATAGTGGGCTCCGAATCCTTTTAGAAGCAGTGTTTGGGAAATATAGCTCTAAATGCACCCGACCTCGCCGTACGTTATGGGTCAGCGTGTAACGGTAAGACCCATTTGTCTGCTAAACCTCAAGAAAGACCTGAACTCAGCAATGTTATAGTAGAGACAGAATATAAAAATGTTATAACCTGAAATATGATTCCGATTTTAATCTGGATATAATTAGGTACTAGATAGTCTGATAAAATGTTCTGTCTTCGTTCATCTTGTGACATTTTAACACATAACTATGCACTGTGTCTGAGCTTTAGAGAGTGACGAATACTGCGATAAAGTTCAGTATGGTACAACACAGATCAAAACCAAATGTGGTTACAGGAGCGTTAGCACCGACTGGGGGGTCGTTTCTTTGCAGTGGGACTATAGAAACATGAGCCTCTTCCTTTTTTTTTTTTTTCGTTTATCTTTTTACTTTTTTTTCTCTTTTATTTTCTTTTTTTTCTTTTTTGCATCTCATTTTTTTGCATTTCGCTTTTTCCTTTTTCTCTTGTTTTCATTTTTCTTTTTTTAATGAAGACAGTTTTTGATTTGATTTTTTACGGATTATCAATCCTTTGACGGTTATTTAAAGTCAAAACACATTTTGGATTGTAAGATTTTTTGCGTTTCATTGACTATTGTTCTGAAAATAACAAAGATTTATCAGATACAGGTCTTATTATTTGACCCATAGCTGCAAGAAGATAGATTCAGAACTTCCCCAAGGGTATTTACGCGTAAGTGATTGTAAAAAAAACCGGACTGGAATTCGAATTCAGCCCTCTGATTTTACTTGGCAGGTGTCGCTTTTTTCACCTTTTACTTGATTTGTTTGATTAGTTTTCTATAAAATATTGCTGTCATATCTGGTTTGGTGCTTCTACTATGTATCCAGTGATTCTAGATAAAATACAAAGAAGAATCTGCAATGTTATTGGTCTGACCTGGCATCTCAGCTTCACTTTCTCACCACCGTAACATAGTTTCCCTTTGCCTTTTTTCTATAAATATTTTAATTGTAATTGTTCTGATGAGCTTTCCTCTTTGGTACTGAGACGTTCTGAAATTAAACACAGTACTAAATTGGCGACAAAGTCGCATCATTTTACAATTGAAATGGCGAGATCTAACCGTAACTTCCATGCTAACAGATTCTTATCTCGGACTTATGGCTTTTGGAACTCTTTTCCAGCTTCAACTTTGATATTCATAAATTTAAATGCAATGTTAATCGTTATCTTCTGTTTTCTTAATTTCTGTTCTTTTACTGTTCTCTCTTCTTAATGTTTTCTTCTTCTTACATTCTCTCACATTTAGGAAACTTCTTTCGTCTTAGTGGCTTTATTGCCTTGTTTGGAGTGAAATTATTTAAAAAAATCAACTTCTTTTTCTTTTTATTGCTTTCTAAGACTACTTATGCTTCAAGGCTTTTACGCTTATCTTTTTATCATCCTCTCAGTCCCAGTTCTACTTGTTATGTAAATTATAATTTCACCTAAACACTGTCCCGACAACCATTTATTAGGTCATTAAATAGGTTATCTGCTGTCTTCCTGTGTGTGTCAAATTCTCCAATCCCTCTTTTCTCATGTGGATGTGCGGGTAATATAACGGATAGCGGCTCGGAATGAGAAATCGGAGAATCTGGGTCCTTATATATACTTACGTCTAAGTATGCTCTTGGAGAAAGGAATCAATGCCTCTCCTTTTCATAGCTACCCAATAAGTAGTATTTGTATCTGGAAAAAATATTAGCATAATCAAAAATTGTTATTCTTACAATCCAAAATATGTTTCGGCTTTAAATAACGCAAAGGGTTGATTAGTCGTAAAAAATGAATCTACCAATCCTCTGTATGCGTCCTAAAAAATTCAACTGTTTCTTTTTAATTCTAAATATAAACAGTCTTATTGTTTCTATTTTCTATAAAACTTCCCCATTACTTAAATGTTCAGTTCATGATATTCTCAGCATTTTTCTGTAGAATCATATTTCTGTTACTTCCAGTTTCTTGTTCATTTGTAATCAGATTATTCAGCATTCATTAACATATTGAAGAACCGATATTACAAAACAGTTCAACATTCTTTTATTTTGTTACTAATTAAATTTTCCTGTTTCTTAATACCTTGCTTAGCTTTTGAAGGGTGACTTTCGCTATTACAGTGCACTTTCGGGATTTCTGTTAAAACAATTTTCAAATATTTAAATTTCTGGCAGGATACAGAACAGCTATAAATAAAACACGCTAGTGAAAAAGTTGTGTGTGCTCGACCGTGGCAAACAAAATTAATTTGCTCGAACCTGGACGAACTGTTTTTGAGAAATGATACAGTGATTTTACATGGAACAACTAGCCTAATTGAATCTCGCATGAGAATAGAAAATATATTTTACTTTTCTGGTCAAAGAAGTTGGTCATGCTCGGGTTGCAAATGACAAGCAACAAACAATTATGCAAAAGAGATGGAAAATCTTTTCCATTTACGATGCATTCTTCAGTCTTTCACAATCTGGCTGTCACTTACAAGGATCCATGGAACTATGTAACTGGCCATTGATTCCAAAAAAATATCTAAGCATTTCTCTTATCAAAATATCGAGCATTCTTTTGCGATGGAATACAAAATTTATTGAAAAAGTGTCGTATCGCCATAGAAACCCATGGAAAAGACTTTGATACAAACAAACTGTATGAATACAAGGTTTTTTTCAAAAGAATGACTTGAAACTATTATTTTTAATAATGATTATTTTTAATTAATTCACGCCAAGCAAGGCGATATTGCCACTAAGTTGCATGGGCGTGAAAAAGAATGAAAAGATTTTGAAGGAACCGGAACCCCAACCCTATCAGGAAACAAAGGATAAACTTTTTCAAAAACCGAGTAGAAGTCTTAACCGTATGATGGGCATGTCTATCTACTCTTATTGAAGTAAAAATAATAATATAGTTGAAATTATTGCATTTAGCTATAAATGTATATTGTTTAAAATGAACAATTATATGAGCCACGGTGAAGGTACCTCGAGGCGACGTAATGGTTAGCAAGCTTATCTCGCTAAAACAGTTACGATTGAATAGTGAGTTCGATTCTGACTGGGTACCCCATATGTTCGGTCTTGTGCCACATCTAAGCTACTCTTAGAGAATCAATATATGAGACACGGTGATGAGATTTTTTTTTTTTTTTTGCTTTTTCTTTTATACTTTAATTTTTTATGGACTGATGATGTGAATTCTTCGTATTAAAGTTAAGGCATAAATTATGGAACAAAAAATCTTAAAATACACAAAAAAATTTAAACGATTACAAGATTCACTTACGTAACAAAAAATTTAAAAAATTTTTAAAATCGGCAATATCTGTCTATATTTCTGAGATGAGGTATTATGTACACTATTTACATTATTCGGACTATTGTCCTCATCTTTTTTGCCATATTTATGACAATGTTTCGGCCGTTGTGCGCTCCGGCCTTCTTCAGGTGATTGGAATGTCGAATTGAACCCTTTATTTCGCTCGCTGGGGTAGACTTTTCTAGTTTCACGTGTCGTGTCTAATGGATGTCAGTTATCAGTTATCTCCTGTTAATTCACCTTTCCAAGTTCTCCACTGTCTTAACCAGGTTTTGAACTCGCACTGTAAAATCGACAAAAACTATCTTTTTCAGTTTAAAAATATTTAATGAGTTAAACGATGTTTTTTATTTGTGCTTTTTACTATACAAAATTTAAAAAACATTTTTGGCGCGACAAAAGGACTTATCATAGAAAGTTTAGTCGCCTTATCTATAACCCAGAAATATTACCTGTATAAAATTATCTTTCTTTTTAGTGTCTTATTCTTTTCTTTGAAAATACCGTCTGGAATTCTGACATGTGCCAGAAAAGTCTACAAGTTATCCAAATTAATATTTCCTTCCTTGTAAGTTTTATTATTACATTTAAGTGGATGCAATATTCAGCTTGCCTCAATTGCATATACAGTACCTATGAAAAGATACGATCTTTGACAGTTCTTTAAAACGATATTGACGTTTCTTACGAGAACGGTCACCGGGGTTTCTCTACTTCCATATGAAGTATCCTCGTAATAGATATTGGAAGACTAAGTGGTTGCTCTTACTAACCGAGGGGATACCTATTGAGCCACGCAGTGTGGAACCCAATATGAATGATAATATCAGTTTAAGCAACTGAATCCTGAGATCATCAGAGTGAAGCAACGTCGAGCCTGGTCAGTACCTAGGCTGGTGACTGTTTGGAAATAGTAAATGCTGTAAACTTCGATGTGCGGGTGGTGTAATGAATAATGGCTCGTAATTGTTAATCGTAAAGCCAAGTTCAAATTCTCGTTCGATTCGTTACATTCACTTACGTGCAAATACCCTTGGGAAAGATGTGAACCCATCTCTTCTCCCTTAGCTATGGGTTAATTAGTAAGAGGCATCACTAAGTCATTATTATGTCAAAACAATTCTTACAGTCTAAAAATATATATTGACTTTAAATAACATTGCAAAGGGTTGATAAACCGTAAAAAGCAAATCAATCTCTATTACAGAACTGCGTCTATAGCCGAACGAAGACGAAGAGTAACAAATGTCTAGTAAGAAGTTGCCAAATGAATCGCCTTATTCTACTTCTTTTCGGTGATGAGACACCAGAGTTTGTACCAGTGCACAGGTACTACAGGATGAGCGCATCAAAGTATACACCTTAATCCTTATCCTTCAACTTCTCGTCTTAAACAATCCGTCGACATTCCATTTGAACTGGCCGTGGTGCAATATATTGTTGATATTTTCTATGGGTTAAGAAAAGAAATATCCGCAATCATAATTTAACAGGCAGACGATAATAAAAGCAGATTTGTTGATATGTTTTTAGAATTTTACTCGCAGTCATACTTACACGAACGCGATAATTTCATTCTCCTAACAATGTTATATTTCTGTCAAGGTTCTCAGAAATGGAACCGAATTAAGATGAATAAAAATACTTGAAAAGCTAAACACCGGACAAATCAGCAACAGATGTTTAAATTTTCAACGCAGTAATGTTTTGTAGACATTTGCTTAGACCAATTTTAGGTTGACATCATATCATTTTGGTATCTCTCTATATTTCTGAGATGAGGTAATATGTATATTATTTAAATTACTCCAACTATTGTCCTCATCTTTGTCGCCATGTTTATTACGTTTCGGCAACTGTGACATGTGTCCTCATTGACACATGGTACAGTGGATAAAGACGTTAGTTAGATCCAGTGACAGAACCCAAAGAGTGTAAATTCATTACCCGGTTAAGGCAGTGGAGAACTTTCAGAGGGAAAATTAACAGGAGATAACTGATAACTAACATTAAACATGGCACGTGGAACTAGAACAGTCTACCCCAGTGAGCGAAAAAAAAAGGTTCAGTTCGACATTTCAACCACCTGAAGAAGGCCGGAACGTACAACGGCCGAAACGTTGTAATAAATATGGCGACAAATATTAGTACATCCAGTGAGAATTAGATTATAATTGCTTGTATATATATATATATATATATATATATAATATATATATATATATAATCGACTCTCCCGTCGAGACTCGACGTATGAGGGTCAAGCAGATCAGTTTCCAGAAAACCGACAGCCCGACACCGGCACATGAGATTTGATTATTGTGGTGAAGGCCTCGTGCAGGACCATCCCCACTTTTTGAAGGGACGAATACAGAGACCTGGTGCACCGAAAGCCACAAGGTTCGCAAACGACCCGCCACAGGTTTTGAATTCAGATTTATCCTTCTTCTAGACCAGTTGCCATCCAAGGCTATATAACCCAGTCTGTCCTGCTATTTTACCCATAGCTGGAGGGAGAGGAAGAGGATTCATACCTTTCCCAAGGGTATTAGCACGTATACACACACACACACACATGTATATATATATATATATATATATATATATATATATATATATATAAGATTAATGGGAGTAAAAGGTTTGTCACTTAACTGATTAATGTTACCTTCACCATCCCGACTCCAATTTTTCATAGGCAGAACTGTCCGTCCACTCTTCAGCAAGTATCATAAATTTTACTGCTTATATTTCTGCGATTTTTCCCTTTTATGCACATTTAACACTGGTGTAAGTTTTCTTCTGTGTGTATATAATATATATATATATATATATATATATATATATATATATATATATATATATATATATATATGCACATACATAGTGACAAAAGTTGTTAAAATAACATCAATAATGTTGATAATGATGATTGTAATTACTTCCGGTCCCACTAGGGAATGCTCGGAGCAGACGGATCCCGCGGCAATTTTTGATGAAAGTTAATTTTCCACGTCTCCTGTCTGCTTGATGTTGCTTTGAATTTTCAGCGGACAATCTCATATAATACTAGGGGAAAACACTTAAGGAATAGAGTTGCTGTATTTATGCTCTCTTTAATCATCTAATGGAGCCTTTTTTACTTCTCATTAGCACGGCTAATGCTAACCTCCAAGATATTGACTTCTTACATCTTCTCGAGCTAATTTTTCCCATTGACACGAAGTTGAATTATTATATTCAATAAATTTATAGGCCTGCTGCTAGAAAAGTTGGTTAACTGTGTGCTAGATAAATTTTCTCGATAGAAACTATCTTACATATTTATGAGTTTAACGTTCGCCTATACATTGTATATTGCTGTCACATATGGTCCGGTACCCTTGCTATATATCTAGAAATTCTTGACAAAATTCAAAGAAGAATTTGCAATTTTATCGTTCCTAATCTGGCGTCTCATCTTCAGTCACTTTCCCATCGCTTTATCATTGCTTCCATTGGCCTTTTCTGTACATATTTTCATGACAATTCTTCTGGTGATCTTTCTTTATGTCGCATTCATTAATTTAAAAGTAGTACTAAATTGTCAACTAAGTATCTTCTTTTACAGTCGAATTGGATAGATGCAACCGTAAGTTCTATGCTAACAGTTTCTTCTCACGCACTTCACGCTTGTAGAAATCTCTTCTGACTTCTTCCTTTCCTGTCAACTTTGATCTTCAAAAATTTAAATGCAATATCAGCCGTCTTGTCTCCTTGAATGCTGTTCTTCTGTTATTATACTTCCTTTACTCTCTCTTACGAAAAAATTACGTTGCAACAGCGTTTCTCGAACGATCACCAAAGTTAAGTAATATCGAGCCTGGTCAGTACCTAGATTGGTGACCACTTGTGAATACCACGTTGGATGTGCGGTGGCTAAATGAATGCCAAGCCAAAAGAAAAAAAAAACAATCGAATAAAATGAGAAAAGACGTAAAGTGCTCAATACACTAAATAGGGAAGAGTATAAAAAATCCTAGTGAGCCAGAAACTACCTACCAAACCAGTTCACCATGAAGATCCGTTAGGTGAAACCTTGGTAGGTAGTTTCTGGCTCACTAGGATATTATATAATAAAAAGAAAGACGAGTAAGATATATAATCCGGTGTTCTTATTGATATTTTTTATTTTTATAAAACAGTACTCAATGTAAATTTACAGAGCATAAATTTTATAAATTAACTGATTTAAAATATCGTTTCTTCGCTATAAAGGAATTACCATATTTCAAAAACCGAAGCTAAAAACGTCAAATTTAATTATGTAATTAAATTAAAAGCATTAGTTGTGTTTCATCTTCAAGCGAATTCTGGAAATATATATATATATATATATATATATATATATATATATATATATATATATATGTGTGTGTGTGTGTGTGTGTGTGTGTGTGTGTGTGTGTGTGTGTGTGTGTGTGTGTGTCGATATCTTACTCTACTTTACTCTATCATAAAATTCAAAATATAGGTACGTAATGTAGCTACAGCATTCAGCCGTTTGATATGCACTAATGGGGACCCTCAAACAAATGCCTAATTAGATTTGACATTACGTCATTTCAATCGATTTTCTGAAGGTTCAATTGAAAAAAAATAATAATTTTACTTCAATCACTTTTCAGTGGTTTTCTCTACGAAATATAAATTGTAGCTATCAACTCAACATCGTATCATTCTTGTCATGCCAAATTGTAGAGTCGCGACGCCGTAATGAGGGTGGAGACTCTGAACCCTGCATGACAGACTTAATGAGAAGGGCGTGGTAAAAATGAAAAAAAAAAAAACATAGTACGACCCAATCAAACTGTTCGCATTGTTTTGGTGTTCTGCGAATACCAGTTGTTGACTTGTGTTCGGTTTGGACAGTTGTCATCATCCTGGTCTCGTTTTTCATGCCTTAATTACGATGAACAAAAAATGTGCAGTACATCCGACCGAGAAAATAGTTCAGAATGTAGTAATAAAGAATAGGGACAGAGATGGGGCGAAGTGATAAAGCAACTCGGCGAAGTCATAACAGAAATGATAGCCTCACTGCAAGACATTAAGAAGAAAAACGCACAACCAGCAAATATAGTATGCAATATTCATAATCGTTGTATATTTTTGAACTTGTATCTGTATCCGCGCCGCGTTTGACCTACATACGTGTTTCATTAGAAAATACCTATCTACATTCGACTTCAAAGAAGATAGCATCCGTATGGTTGCCTGGGTTATGAATAAAAAACACCAAATGAAGAAGAAAAAAAAACAACGGTTCATAGTGTTGTCTCTATATATATATAACCATTCATTCATTCGCATGCAGATGAGGATAAATTTCAATATTTCAACCCAGGTCAGTTATAATATTGGCATTCTATTTCAGTTAATTATTCGCATTTGCTTACTATGACACAAGGGAAGCACATGGTGAGGATCATACTGGCACTACTATAAAAGACCATCCCGCTAACTCCCTTGTAACGCTTTTTGAGTCCACACCACCAAAAGCGAGTTTATCCGATGAGTTGATTTTTATCTATAGTCATTTAAGTTCTAGCATAGAAACTAATTTACTCAGCATATCTTAGTCGGGTTCACGGCAACAAATTTGAAGCAACGCGGTAAAATATAAATATAATCCGAATGGAAACAATTAGAATAAATGTTCAATTTTATGCTTTTTGTTGCTTTTGTTCTTACTCCAAAGTCTCGGTTGATCCAATCTGCGGCCTTCCTAAGAGATACAATATATACGGCAGTCACTTCCGTAATATTTAAGGAAGCCATTATCGCTCCAAAAGTTTTTCAGACAACTGGTCTTTCTCTTCTTATATCGCCACAACATTTCGTTCTAGACCAGTAGTCTGAAAATCACTTGAAAGCATGAGGCACCCAGTGAGGATCTACCTCACTACTCAGTCGTAATTGTTCTAGTGAGACGAACTTGTTAATCATTGCTCCACGTCGAGGTGTCCCACCAATATCCACTAAGATATAAAATAAATCCGATTTTGCGATCATTAATAAACCGACTTTTGATGTCTGACTGTGCGTTTTAATACTTTACCTTTGAAAAAAAATTCTTTGTCGTATGAAACGAGATATATATATATATATATATATATATATATATATATCGTTTCATACGACAATATATATATAATCATGTGTGTGTGTGTATTTCAATATATACGGAAATGTATACATACTTCAGGAAAGGAAAAGCTTTACTTTCGTAGTTTTAACAAATTGTAATAACACTGTTTACTGTGGAGAAACCTAATGGATGTTGTGCATCGCAGAAAACCGATTACATTAGCGGCTTTTAGACAAGAAATTGAAAATGCGTGTGCAGCAATCCCACTGGACACTTTGGTCAAAGTTGCCCAATCAGCAGTTCGTCGTACTAATAAGTCTGCAGCCTAAAGGTCACCATTTTGAGCATATCTTGTGATTGTGGAGTCAAAAGCTAACTTGTATTAATCTCGTGATGTATGAATAAATTTAGTATTACAATATCTACAAGTTTTTCTTTTTCTGAATTGTGTATACATTTTTGGCAGATTCTGTACTATATATATATATATATATAGAGAGAGAGAGAGAGAGAAAATTATATAGATACTAGTGTACCAGTGCTGTCAAAATTAGAATGTACTATAAATAATAAGTATTATATTGTAAGTAATTTTCGTTTAATCCAAGTAAAATTTTGTAATTTATTACAAATTAACATCGTTAACGTTAATAATTGAATAGTGTACAATTTATAAACACTTAAGAAAAGAAATCCGTATATTGTCCTCATAAATGTTATGTATTTACAACCAAATTATGTTGACTGCAGAAGTTCCCAAAGCGCAATATTTTTCTTAAACATTGGAAGGTCTGAGCAATACCTGACAGTCCGTAGATTCAATCTGTAATTTCAAAGTCTGCTTATTTCACGTCTTACTAGGAGCGACGTATCATTAGATTTTTAAAATCAATTATTGTCCCCCTCCTACTCTACTCTAAATTATAATTTTTAAAGTTTAAAATGAATGTCTAAAAATGAACACAGTATTCCTGAAGATATATGTGGCGAATTATATATACGAATCATCTTCGATAGCGACATCAGTATGCGTCAAGTTGACGATCACCCACCCGGTGCCCTGCTATTTTGCTCCCTACCGGGCAAATGCTACACAAACAAAAAACTTATATATATATATTCATACATGTTTCATTAAATATTATAGACAAGTTTTGTCTATTTTATGTAAATTCTTTTCATAACGTATGATAAGCTTAATAACATTATCATTAAACGAAGAAAGAAAATCACAATATTGATCCATATTTTTTTAATCAAATCTAAGCTTTCGGCTTACATAAGCCATTATCAAAGATGACAATTACTGTACAATATATTAAACAATATACGGAAAAGAAGGTGATGATAGTCTGTTTACATGGATGATTTCAAAGCAACGATAAACACGTGCATATAAGACGCTGGAAGCGAAAATCGCACCGCAGCTTATGACGTCACACATGACCACGCGAGACTGAATTCGAGAAGTATTAAGTATGGGAAGCCGTTGGTATGAACCAATGGCTTCTGTTACCAATTATAGACATTTAAGGATATTTGTGGAGATTACATTTATTTTGTTAGATATATAATATGGTTGATAGTGTAAACCTAGAAATTATCATTGCCTGGTAACTCATTTTCAAGTCGCAGTGTGATCTTCAGTCACCAGTCAATGTTGACTCTTATGTCCAAACTGTTTATCTCTACAAACACTCTAACTCCGATACCGAATGTTCTTCCTGTAAAAATACAGCAAAATTTAAACAATAGATTAACATAGGTGCATGCGCTTACACGCTATACCAGCCACTATAACGGTTATAAGCGCTGAAACGTGAATCGGTGTACAGAGTTCGAATTCTGGTTGAGTTTGTTACATTCCCCTCAGCACAGTGCTCCTTGAAATGGCATGAATCCATCATTGGACGAAAGAATACCACGCTCTGAATCAATGATTCTCTCAATCCCGGATCACATTCTTCCTCTAGGGGTTTCATCTTTCCATAATTCCTGTAACAGTTTTATTTATACTGATATATTTATGACTGATATTACTCCCTGCTTTATCTTTTTAGATTTAAAATTCAGAACTTGGTAACCAAGTGCCTTCTGTTTATAGTATGGCGATTTCTCTAAGCGTAGTTTAGATGTGGCACAAGGCCGAAAGTATTCGGCACCCAGTGAGAACCCACTCCTCAGTCGTAATTGTTCTAACGAAACAATCTTGCTAATCATTACACCACGTGTAGGTGTCCTAAAATATCTTAGATATGGCACAAGTCCAAAATTTGAAGCACCTAGTGAGGATCGAACTCGCTACTTATAAGTAATTCATAAAGCAAGACCAGCTTCTGTTCTAGTATGACTGAAATAAATATACGTATTTATTATGGATAGCTTCATTATGATAGAAGACCATAATAGTGTGTCACCCAGTGAGTACCAAACCGATCACGTCTAGTAATTCTCGGTTACCAATAATTCTCTAAAGGAATTTAGTTATTTTTGTATGAATAGCATTCCCAAATGATGATAAAAAACACGACAATAGTGACAGTCTGAAAGTGCTCTGCATAACCTAACATCTGACCCTATTTCCGCATTTGAAAGATTGCAAATACACGTAACTTAATTCTCTTTTCTGTTTTAAAGAATTTCATTGTGAAATGTTTCAGGCCGATACGCCCTCACAAGTGGCCAGGCTGCTGGGGTATGTTTACTTTTATCGAGATATCATTTCTAGATAGATTGCCAACCGATACTTCAGAGCTGCTTTTTTTTAATCATTTCAACCCTAAAATCGATAATGCCACTAAGACACAAGACGTTACTGGGAGTGAAAAAATGATGAAATTTCAGTGAGGAGAAAATAAAAGAACAACTTAGGCGAGAACTTACGGTTTCACTGAAACACAATTATCGACGGTTTCTGAACAGTTTTTTTTCTCTACACAGTTTAACTTAAAGGTCTTGGATCAACACTTGATACTGTCTTCAAGCACTTCCTAACTCTGCCGCCAAATGAAATCTCCTCGGGCCAATATTATCAAGAAATCTTTCACAAATCAACTATGGTGAGATTCTGGGATTTTATAGTCGGAACGTTAACCACTCAGTCACTTAATATTGATTAAATCTTTACTAGAGCCAAATAAGACCGAAAACAGAATAGCGCTTCCATGTTTTTTTTTTGTTTTTTTTGTTTTTTTCTCATAAGCATTTCACCGCTAGCAAGGCGGGAAGCCACTAGAACGCAAGGGATTACAGAAAATTTAGAGCAAGATCAAATAGGAGTGATAGAAGAAAGGATGAGGAGAAGGGTAGTGGATAGATCAAGGCAACTGGAGATGTCGATTGACATTACATTTGAATAGCTGGAGATTATAGCTCAAAGGGAAACAGGAGTAGGGAAAGGAGTTCCACAGGTGAGAGGTTCGAGATATGAAGCTATTGGAGTAGAAGAGGCGGCTACATTTAGGAGTTTCGACAGTGAAGGGGTGAGAGCGGGATGCCAGCCTCGTATGGCACTTGAACTCATGACGTCTGGGAATGTGTGCTGGGATGCTAACTTTATAGCCTTGAGAGAATTCAAAAGCGTCTACACGGCCTTGTGGGTGATTATTTTCAATTGTACAACCCCTTTCCCACAAGTCTCACCCTATTCTGTCTGTATTTCTATGACAATTTCTAACGAACCAGTTCAGATCTTCACATCTAAGACCCCCCTCCCCAAGCCACATCCACTCGGAAGAATCGTTTTCATTCCCTTCGTGTTACATTAGTAATAATAAATTTCTATTCGAAAGCTTCTTCTAAAAACCCTGTACTTTGTAGAACAGACTCCTGAGAGGATGCTTCCTCGAAAACTATATCTTTTTCAAATCAGGAGATAACTTATTTTTCCTAAATATCCTCATAATCTACACTTCTTACCTCATCCTCTTACGCGTACGACCTCATCATATTGAAACATTAGTTCCGTATGATTATCGAAGGTAAGTAACGTCGACCCGGGTTACCATTTGGGAAGGTCTGGTGCTATAAGTTTGGATGTGCGGGTGGTGTAATGGATAATGGCTCGGAATTGTTAATGGCCGAGCCAAATTCCAATTCTCGTTAGGTTCGTTATATTTACTTATGAAAGGCATGAATCTACTTTTCCCCAAGCTATGAGTTACTTAGTAATTTTATATCACTAAAACTATTATTATCGAAAAAAAACAAAATTCTTACAAACTAAAAAAAGTCTGGATTAAAATAACCTGCAACGGGTTGATAAATCGTAAAAAATGAATCAATCCGTCAACAAAGCCTCTTACGTTCATACAAAATTATTCAGCAACGATCTACATTGAATGGCTCTTAGGTCTGGTATTTGGTGAGCAATTAGGAAAAAACATACTTATTAGAAATAAACTAATTTGTATTTTTTACGTTATTTTTAATTATTTACAATGTTCGGATTGTTGTCTTCATCTTTATTGCCATATTCATGACGATAAAAGCGTTGGCTGAAGTAATGACGTGACTTGACCAAAGAGTTGTCAGTTCAATACCTGGCCACAGCAGAGGTGAAAATAAAGTTGGAGAGCGAAGTTACTAAATAGAAATAACTGAAACTGAGATATCCAGAAAAGGCATGGCATGTGGAACTAGAACAAGTCTATCCCAGTGAATAAAATAAAGGGTTCGTTCAAAATTCTAATGTATATCATCTGACGACAGCCATAGCGTACAACGGTCGAAACGTCGTGAATATGACAATAAGGATGAAGACAACAGTCTGAACAATGTAAATAGTTTAAATAGTTACAATATCTCAGGTCAGAAATATAGACAGATGTTAATAATTTAAATTGACATTAATGCGTTATTTAACCTGTAATAGATGTAAATTTCAATAATTAATATTTCTGTGTTGTCTGTTCGCTAGCATTTTTGGAAAGCAAGCCTTTATAAATAACTGATAGAACTGAGTCTTTGCATATGTCTTACTGAATTGGTTATGTATATAAAAAGAGACAAAGGTCATCATAATTAAGAACATCTTTTTCTGGTTATTTTTTTCGCTTGAAAACATTGCTTCTCCCTTTTTACTCTTTGTAAGTTATTTTCCCTCGAATACAGCATCGTCTCTACTTTTGTCTTTTTCTTTAAAAACATCTGTCTAAGAGATTCCTTTTCTTCTTCCTCCCCTCTCAAAACTTCTTGGATTTACGTCCCTCTATTAACAAGGGCGACACTAAAATGTTTTCTGCTCGACCCACTTTCACATAGCATTATTTTAATGTTTGTGTGTTATTCTTATTTTGTTTGCCGTGTCCCTTTAGGATGTGGGCTACCATTGCTCTCCACAGCTTTCTATCATTTGTAATTCTTGATAAGGTTTTTCGTTTCGTTATTTCTCCCAGTTTCTGATCTGCAATCCATTTACACACTCTCATTGGGTAAGTTATTCGATATTTCCTTCTGGTGTAACTTGTGAGTGTCAAATTCTCCAAGCCTTCTTTCCTAAAGCAGTGAATATTGGTAGAGAGTCGAGCTGAGAAATGTTTACCTAATTCTTTACTCGTCGGGATACATAATGGAACCTGTATCCCTTTTTTTCTCTCAAAGGAAACCAAACATATATTTGAAGCATCATAGGTTTAATTTTTGTAACAGGCACATTTTATCTTTAGAGGGACTTCTCGATCTATGCCGATTATTAGTAATTTCAGCGTTTCATATTTTTTTTAAATCAAGAATAGCAACTCAAATACGTGTACCCACTAAAATTAATGTTTGTTAATAAAATAATTTACTGTATATCTTACCGACCACAAAATAAGTTTTCTTTTTAGAATCAGTTATGACAATAAGGAGGAGACAAGGAAAATGAATATAGGATAGGCTGCATTAGAGGTAGTTTTGCCCAACACCACAAGTTGCTACAAAACCAAAACATCAACCTGAAAATACGAGTCATATTTTTAAATAGCCTTGCCAGTTCGAGGCTTTTTATGGAGGTCATGCATGGTGCCAGACACATTCAGAAATATCGAAACTGTCAGCTGTATACAACCACTTACTAAGATGAATGGTGAAAAAGTCTTTGAGCAAAGTCTGATGGTTTTGGCAAAGATGTTACTTCTTTGAACATTGTGCACTGGCGCTACAGATTCACACAGAGCTGTGCCAAATAACCGAAACCACGCCACTCATGAACTAGCAACAGCAACTAAAATAGACATCACATGTTAGTCGATGAGAAAATAAAAACATAATCAAGATGTTGACATTCCACACTAAAAATAGTTAAGAGGGAAATCTCTGTCAATACCGGAAAGAGCAATAACAGCTACTGGACTTGAAAAGCCTATTTTCATGAAAACTTATTTTTAAGAAAAAGATTTTACAAATTTCAAACAAAATCAGTACTGGCGGTTTGGTCAGTAAATGTCAAATATTTCCTTATAAGGAAACTGCTAATATTACTATTACTATTAAGTCATAAAGGAAGCGGTTTATATCTTCAATTTAGCAGACCGGCTTGCTGACATCACTATTCTTATGAGTTGTCTGTAATTAAGTTAAATTTGGGAATTGTTTATTTGGTTGGCCGGATAACTGAATATATTGACATAATTTTTCTAACTTTCTTGTTTGTTTCATTTTTTTTATCTTTTCAGTTCCTACTTTTTCCTTACTTCAAAGAAATGCACATCGAAAAGACTAAAAAGAATCCTTCCTGCATGATTTTTAATTCCATTTTTTTTTCCGCACATCGTCTGCAGAAATTATTTTTCAATACGTACAGCATTTAATTTTCTTCTTTCCAAAAATGCTCAAATTCACAATTTTTCAGGCACTAAAAATAATTGTTACTAACTACGGCCCGCTTCATTTTGTCATTCTTTGCAAATTTTCTCCTTCTACGCCGAGAAATTAAGGAAAAACAACATCAACTGACGCCCGACTTGACTCACGGAGGCAAGGTTCAGCGCGCTAGCATCGTTTTCAAACAGCCCATCTGCTGAGTCAGCGCCTTGTGGAACAACATTGAAGCGTACAATGCTGAAGAAGCAAAATTAGGTGTTCTTTTTCCTTAAAATAGTTTTATATCGGATCGTGCTTATAGTAGAATACTTTTTAATGTTGCTTTTTGTATCTGCTTCTTATTTTGCTTTTTCTTATCGACAAATGTGCTTCAAAAATGTATCAATGTACTAAATGTATTTAATTAAATATGCTTTTTATTGACATCGTTTTGATATGTCATAGGGTCACGTGTCGAGCAACCCGAGAGTATCAGACTCACTGTAGTAGTAATTGTAGAGATTTTCCAAGCGTAGCTTACATGTGGCACGAGGCCGAAAGTATGGGGCATCTAGTGAGGATTGAACTCAATTTTCAGTAGTAACATTTATTTTATGGATGTTTTTTTTTTTTCAAATTTATAGGGAAACCGTTATCAATTGTAACACTTATTTTATGGATGTTTTTTTTTTTTTTTTCAAATTTATAGGGAAACCGTTATCAATTGTAACATTTATTTTATGGATGTTTTTTTTTTTTATAGGGGCAAATTTATATTTTATGAAACCGTTATCAATTGTAACATTTATTTTATGGATGTTTTTTTTTCAAATTTATAGGGCAACCGTTATCAATTGTAACATTTATTTTATGGATTTTTTTTTTCAAATTTATAGGGAAACCGTTATCAATTGTAACATTTATTTTATGGATGTTTTTTTTTCAAATTTATAGGGCAACCGTTATCAATTGTAACATTTATTTTATGGATTTTTTTTTTCAAATTTATAGGGAAACCGTTATCAATTGTAACATTTATTTTATGGATGTTTTTTTTTTCAAATTTATAGGGAAACCGTTATCAATTGTAACATTTATTTTATGGGTGTTTTTTTCAAATTTATAGGAAACCGTTTTGAGTTGTAACGTTTTTTTTGTTGTTGTTGTTTTTATTCGTTTACTGTTGGTTCATTAGTGACTATCTTCCTTTATTATCCCTGAAAATTTTGTTTTGAGCAACAACAATAATAACAATTTTTTCATATAATTAATGATCAATTTATACTTTTTATTATTTTCTTATGTACTGATTCATCTTTATTATCGTCATCAAAGTGATAAGTCAAGTTGTTACATTTGATAACGAACTGTTCAACAAACTGTCGACATCTAGTTTAAAATATACATTGATCATTCCTTCTCATAGTAGAGGACGTTTTCAAACCAATCGTTCGTCCCAGTGATGCCAACCAATTGCGGTCGAAATCGTCTGAAGTTTCAACTATTCTTGATCGGCACTTTATAGCTGTAAAATCGAGGAGGAAAGACTAATCTGAACGGGACCAACCCTCAAAGGCTCCTACGGTGACATAGGAAAAGGACCTACATGATTTCAACGGCCAAATCGGCGGAAGTGGGCAGGGAAAATCGACCAAGCATAACGAAGGCGGACCTTAACAGACCAAGCATTCGACAGCTCGACGCAACCAGGTTTGCCAGATCTCAATCACCTTTGAGCCGCAAGGGAGGCGCTTCTGGCCAAGTGTAGGGTTTTCTCCGTCGCACAGAATTGTCCATCAAAATCCACATGAATGGCCTCATCAAACTCTGATTCCGCCACCAGAAGGCAGAAATGGAATAAGGAGAGAGGATAACAATCCCGATGCGAGTGGGTGCCGACAACGAAGAAAATTTTAAAATTGTAATGGTAGGAGAAGCATCCTCTTGGAAATTAGTCCCACAAAGCAGCGATCAGGGGGAAGAAGCTGCTCGAGGGGAACTTACATCTGACGAAGGGAACAAGGATGGTTCGATACAATGTGCGTGGTATGGCGGGTCTTAGCCATGAAGGTTAGCACTGTTGGAACGTGTGAACACTTAACATGGAAATAGCGAGAGAGTAGCGAGAGGCTTGCTACATGTCGTCTTTGGGGAAAGGTGTTGTAGTGTGGAAAATTATTCACCATTCGCAAGGATGCGGAGACCCTTTTGGACTCGTTTGGAAATCGAAGGCTGGGCAACACCTCTTTTTATACCACTAGATATTAATTGATTATTAATTTTCGATGCAATCTGTATACATAAACGAATTAATATTATTATTATTATAAACTTTACATATGCAATCATTAAAATTAAGCTGTAACAAGATTATTTTCTCTTTTTTGCATTACCATATATCACAAAAGATTGGATGATAACAATATTATTGCAGCAATAACCATTATTCACACATGACTTGTGTTCAAAAGATTTAGATCGTTGCCAAATTAGTAACTATTTTCATAATAATTGTAGATTATTAGATTTAGAATATGGACGAAAAATCTTTACTTTCAATTTTACAAAGAGATCAAATGGTGGTTCTAAGATATTAAGACTATTCTTAATGTAAAATTGATATAAAAGTAGGTTGTAGAAAGACAACTGTGTAGATTGCTATCGTGAATTTTCCAAATACAGAAACAAGTGGAGAAGTGAAAGTCAATTGGGAAACCATTGTTATAGATGACCATTTGATGACGAACATTGCTACACGATCGATCCCCAATATGTTCTTGTAATAAGATGCATGCTATTCTGCTTCAAAATCTATATATAAAAATTGTTGGCTTCCATTATTCCGTCCGACGGTTACACACTCTAAAATAAACCTATCGTAAGCAAATTTTGGAGAGAAGGGTTTTTGTCAAAATATTTTTAAAAAGATCAGCTTCTCAAATTTCATCGGTTGCTTTGCGAAATTGAACGAAACTTAATTTGTAAATCTCGACAAAAATGTTAGCGACAAATTCTACAATACTAAATAATTTGAAGATTTTAACACGCGTCGGCGTGTTGCAAAAAAATTTAGTGTTACAAATGTCAGTTCTATGAAATTCTCACGTCGTTTGAGATTTGAATTTGGTCTGAAATCATTCAAAACTATGGTGAATTTCAGTTATGAAATCCAGGCGTCTGGGATTTGTTGCTAAGACACTCGAAACCTAAATAGATGAAGACTTGAGCAAAGTTATGTTTTTAGATAAATCTACTCTGCAACAGTTCCTTATACGTAAAAAGGACATTAGAATATCATCTGGTAAGGGATTTAGTGAAAGGTATACAATTCTGTCTATGAAGTATTAACTAAGCCAAATGATTTGGTACGCCATGTTGAAATCTGGAAGAGTTGGACTACTTTTTGCTTTCAGTAACAACGATGAATAGTGCAAGGCTTCTGGAACTACTGTAGAAGAAACTGGAACTGCATATAGACTTTCATCACTGCACAATATTTATGCATGATGATACTACATGTCAAAGGTCGTTTAGAATATTTTGAACAGGTTCAACGTGACAATACTCTTCTAGGCAGGGGACAGTCCATATATGAAATTGAAAATATGAGAAATTATCAGAAACAAAGTTGCAGAAAAACAACTTTCAGGTAGCAAAGCACTGACAGTCTATTAAAAAGTCTACACAAAATAAATATCGGTTTACAACTGTAGCAAATTGAATCTTAGTATGCACCGCGGAATTCGAGCAGAAATCAAAAGCAAATCATGATATCATGTAAAATGCTCAACGCTGGACTATTTTGGTTGAAATGAATAGAAGACGTGTTTTAAAGGTTACTGAATGAGGAATAACAAAAACGGTGGTTGAAAATAAAATGGTAATCTTTATAACATAAACAAAATACAATACTTGCCAGCGGCGTGAAGTAGGTAAACCACTACTAATGGTGAACTACTTAGCATATTACTCCCACTTACAATAGTGTACAATGTATTTATGAGGATTGTGACATAACCATTAGTGTTCATAGGTACATAGACAGACTCGAAATCTCGGAATAGACAGACTCGAAATCTCGGAATAAGCTACGAATTAATTTTGTTTTCAAAATGCCTACATTCTGTTGTCTATTAAATTGGTGTCATTTCTTTTCTTAAGTATTTTTTTACTATTTACAACTATGTTGTAACCTAGAAAGGGTTACTGAATGAGGAATAACCAAAACGGAAGTTGGAAATGAAATGGTAATCTTTATAACATCAACAAAATATAATACTCGCCAGCGGCGTGAAGTACGTAAACCACTGCTAGTGGTGGACTACCTGGACAGTATATTACCCCACTTACAATAGTGTCCAACGTATTTATGAGGATTGGGAGATACCCATTAGTGTTCATAGGCACGGTACAGAACATGAACTCATAAATTACTTGTTACTGTGTTATTTTTAACTTTAAGATTACAAGCTGGTCTTAAACTTTTGTTATGACTCTATATACATATATAGAAATTTGTGTTATTATTACAATTAACTTTGCGTATCTTATATTAACTATGAGTAGATATCGAGTGATTATTATTATAAAGAAAATACGTGTCCCCCGACATATTTTCTTTGAGATTTCTCGGACATTCAGGTCGGTAAATGTCGTTAATACTGTTTATAGTAAACAGAGCATTTACTTAAATATTTATATCTATAAAAAAAACATAACGTATAAACAAAAAATATATTAAAATAATTTTTGGACTTAGTCGATTTCATAATATATATATATATATATATATATATATATATATATATATATATATATATATATATATATATAATGTATGTTTATAAGATGATTATTAATATTATCATTATTTTTATAAACTTTGCATGTATTATATTAAGTATGATAAAAGATTTACTCTAAATGCTAAGAAAGCTAATATTTACAAAATTATATTAATCTGTGCCCAAAGGGGAGGATGCAGCCATACATGAAGAACTGAATTTATTGTCAGTAATCTATGTTAACCAACTTAGACGATTATTAAATGATTTTTCTTTCCAAAGCTATGTGTTTTAATATGCCTATGAATGTGCTAATGTCTGTTGCTATCTTTCTGAGTCCATATTTATATATGTGTATTGATATATCAGTCTGTGTATGTTTGTGTTGATATGTATGTCGATGTATTCTGATATATCAAGGTGTCAGTGTACATGTGTTGAATTACCTATGTGTGTGTGTTGTGTTCGCGCGCGCTGTCAGAGTTTATGGTGATGCGGCAAAGTAAAACTGGTAGACGAAAATGGCTTCCAGTCAGTTATTAAAAAATGGCTAGTAAATTTTAACGACTCCAAATTGAAACTGCTATCCGTTAAACATCACAGAGAATCATTTTTGCCCTCTGTCAGCTTGGCTGATGCTAACCTCCAAGAAAGCACCTACTTGCGACTTCTTGGAGGTTAGTGGAGCACTTATATTGAATCAGTTGCTAAGTCGGTTGGTTCACTGTGTAATGCTAGAATATTTTCTCGTCAGAATTGTGGTTGTAAAGAAAAGAAAAGACTCAACTTATAGTAGCAACGAACGTGTGCAATAGATTTCTTCTGTCTCTCGACCGCAACACTTGTAGCCAAATCACAGTTCAAACGACAGACCGTCGTAACAGTCCAACAAGCAGCGTAGAAACGACAAAATGAAGTCACACATCCAACCTTCACTTCTCACCAGCAAAAACGCGTGTTCGTCTCCCGAGCTCAGAAAATCTCCTACCTTTATAAGCGAAGAACACCAGAAAAGCTCCAGAACCGAGTGTCAGATTACTTGGTGCCCGAACGACCTAAGGAAGAATACCAGCGCGAATTGCAGGTTTGCCTGGACAATGGATGGCTGACTCCGTATCCTGAGGAGAAGCTTTGTCCTCCAAGAGGCCTCATCCCGTTGATGGCCGTCGTACAGAAGAACAACGGCTTTTGTTCACCGAGAGATTGGTCACGCCATTTAGGGGAGGGAAGAACAGTAGCATAGATTCTAGTCCTTAAAGTAGATTTTGTTTTTGTTTTTTTTGTTTTTTGTTGGTTTTTTTTTGGGGGGGGCTGACTAATTTTTGGTTATTTTTCTTCGGCAGATCGCACACAAAACACGAACTCTTTTTCGAGGTAGCTGATTATCTCTTTCACTACAATAATCCATCTTACATATTTATAAATCTACCATTCAATCGGGCATCACCGTCATATTTTGTCTGATGCTCCGGCTATACACCTAGCTTCTCGACAAAATCAAAACATGTAGTCTATAATATTATCCGTCCTGACATGGCATGTCGACTTCAGTCTCTTTCCCACTGCCGTGACGCGCCTCCCCTCTGTCTTTTACAATATAATCCCTTGCGTCTTAGTGGCAATATCCCCTTGTTTAGGATGAAATGATATATATATGACAAGGAATTTACGCTAACGCATTACACGCTCTCGTCAAATAAGGATATGTTTGCATGACTTTGTGTGTGTACATGTGAATATGTTTAAATACTTATGTCTGTGTATATATGTGGCGGGAGAATAAATATGTAGGAGAAAGTAAGCAATTACGTAGAAAAGGATGTATATTTTGGAATGTGCTTACAAGGCAAATATCAACATTTTTCGTTATGGTTTCGAAGTGAACAGAGCGATCCGACAAAACCTTGGCACTACCGAAGACATTACACACAAGGTTCGAATAAAGACGCCCTGAATAACAAATATTTGGGTTAAGAAGAACTATTCTGTCACCCAGAATAGTGTCTCAATGGTAAAAACATAAGAATGTAAGTCAGGATTCCCAAAGATGACTCCTCTGAGAAGCATCTTTGAAAACCTCGCCTTGTAGAGTGGTGCGAGTCTAAATGTAATTCTCAAGTATGTACAGGCGATTTATCTTCAAGCTTATATTCAATACACGAAAAAGTATAAATTAAACAATATGCCTTCACACCTTCTTCTTTTATGTTCCGTATCTCTTACGGGCGTGGGCGATCATGGCTCTTCACAATTTCTTTTTCTTTGTAGCTTTTAATAAATAATGTCTTTTTGTTATCTCTTCTAAACCTTGTTCCGCTATTGAGTAAATCTCAAACTCACTAGGGAGGTTATGCGTTGTTTCCGTCCGTCCCTCTCGCCTGTGAGTATCATTTTTCCAAGTCCCCTTTCCTCATTATGTGCCCTAGAAATGTTAACTCTTTCTTCCTGATGTTAAGTATAAGTGTCCTTTTTTTTGTTTCCATTTTCCCTACAACTTTTGGTCATAGGTTCGGACAATGGAACACTCAGCTTTCTTCTGTAGAAATACATTTTTGTTGCTTCAAGTCTCTTCTTCGTCTGCGAGGAGATTGCCCAGCATTCAATGTTATATGGGACGACAGATATTACGTAAAGCCCTGTACTATTTTCTTTGTTTCAAATGACATTTTTTTTTTGTTTGTTAATATTTTCTTAACATTTTGCTTAGCTTTCGGATTTTAGTTCCCTATTTTCCATCCTCTGTTAAAATTCTCCCCATGGATAAATTGTCTAAATTACGCAGAAAAAAAAAGAAAATAACACCGACATCACATTTTAACAGATATATTTACCAACATTACACAAAAGTTTCTTGAAATACTAAAGAGTAAATTTATTCAATAAATTCATTGGCTTCAACTACGGCTTCCAGACGACTTCAGAATCTCGTGCAACCCTTCTGGGTGGTCTCTTTGTTTAAGTTGGTGAATGCTGCCATAATCCTTGCCTTCTGGCCATCTTTGGTGTTAAGAGTTGTGTTGATCTCTCACTCAGCTGCCACTCAGTCCAGAGAATTAGGTGACCAGATGTAAGGGGTAACGTGATCGTAGAAATTGTCTGACAGCCATGACTGTGCTATCCTACTTGTGCGACATGGTTCAGAGTCTTGTTGTCAGTCATAAGGTCTTCCAGCAACGATCCACCTGACCCAAGGTAGCTCTACCTCCTCCTCAAGGCACTTTATGTAGGCCTCTGCGTTGAGTCTAAGACCCTCAGCAACACATTCGAGAGTTCTTTTCTTATCAGAACGATCAAAGTGAGTTTTCCGAGCTGTCTAATCCAGACTCATCCAACTCTTTACAAATCCACTACACTGTCCTCAGATTGACACCCAAACACTCTAAAATATTCGTATTGGAGCTTCCGGTGCGAATGCCAAGCAATACAGCATGCCGATTCCAAATTTCTGGCGGAGTGGATTGCGTCATGGTGATTTATTTTCTCACAGACTGTACCTAACTTACCCTAGCGTATTGTGAACTCAACAAAATAAAAAAATGACGCACATGCGCAAAGTTAAAAATATAAAATGGCAATAATTTACCCATCTCACCCTGTATTTGCTGTAATTGTTTGATTTTGGTATCTCCAATTTGTAATTTTCATCTTAGGCGGTTCATTTTTGCTAATAATTAAGCATTCTGTTTTCTTGCAATTGATCTTTAGTCTTTTACTCTCGCTATCCTTCGAGGACTTTTCTAGGAGTTCTTGCAGTTTCTCTTCTGTGTCTACTGTCAATAATTTGTCATTTACATATCTTATGTTGTTAAGATTGTGGCCGTCTCACTGTATAGATTGAATAAGTCCGGTGAGAATATTCATCGTTGCCTTACACGCCTTTCTATCAATTTTCATTGCCTATCCATGTGCTGGCGTGTTGATGCCCGTATTCGTTCTGGATTATTTTAATATATTTCCTAAATATTTAAGCATTACCGTTTCTTTGTGACGTACGCTTTTGCATAATCTATAAAACACATACATATCCTTCTGCATTTGTATTGTTCTTTTTGATATTAAATGCATAGAATCAATGAATTCGAGTAGTAGTTAAACGGACTTTGAATTTGTGATGATACAAGGTAAGGAGCGTCTTATCGAGCTGGTAATAATAGCGGTTATCGGAGCATAAAATGAAATCAGTTGATGAAATGCCAACCTTTGTTGCTTTTTGCTGTTGTAAAAAGCACGAATTCCGCACGCCTTCTCGTATCCTTAGCTCTGAGTCATATGGGTAATGTTACGAGATAGATTACTTTATGTATCTCCTGTCACCATTCCCCATATTACTACCCTCTCAATACCTTCTTTCTTTTTCTTCTCTTTACTCCCTATCTTTTCTCATCACTAATTCTTTTATTCTTTCTTTATTTTCTTCCGTTTTCCTTTCTTTTTTTTAGCCTTTGCCTGTTTTTTTAAATTTGTTTTGAAGCCAGTTTAATTTTATTTTATTTTTTCTTATCCACCAGATGGATTTGAAAATCCTGCAAATTATTTTAATTTGTGGCTGAAATGTTCATTACCGTGAAGTAATCTTAATTCCTATTATATATATATATAATATATAATGTGTGCCTGTTATCCAGAAAGAATGTTCGTTATAATTTTCATACATATGTTTCCTTATATCTTCACGAGTATATATTATGGGTTTGCTTAAAGGAGATACGCTTTGTTTTCTTAGAAAAATAATGGTTATGTAATTACAGCACGTAAATAATAAAAGCTACAAATGAACAAGCCATTAGTAAGAGGATACTTTAGACAGCTAATTGGAGGTAAATTTTAAATGCTTTTTTGTTACATTAGTCCAGGAAATCTAGATTTTAATTAAGAAAACCCTAAAATTTACGGTGTAGCAATGAAGCCAAAATGTAAATGGATCTTTTCACGTCGAAAAAGCCAATAATTATACTAAGCTAGAATTTAAATATTTCCCACAATATTCCACCAACAAAGTAATTAACAGACACTCATTAGGATGTGTCATAAGTTATTAATTATAATCAATGTTTTTTTTTCATATTATATATAATGCTATATGTATATCTTGCGATGGTTCTCCCGATTCTGAAAGTTTTCAAGTACTAATGAACAGATTCGTCTCTACTTTGCGTATATAATGTATCATGAATCAGCGATTTTTGGTCGTCTACTTAACTTTATTTTAAAAGACAAGTCACTTAAAAGGCTTGAACAACTTCTAGGCTATACAACCAGATGTTGTTCTTTTTTCCTTTACTTTCACTTCCCAAATTCTGATCTCAGGCGCAGTTTAAAATAACACCATCTAAAGTAAGGTCAGCAACTGAAGAAATAGAGAAATTAAATTTTAAGAAAGCTAAAAATGTTGAACTAGAACATCGTAAAAAGAAGCTAATATCAAAATCGGAAATGGCTTATTTACATCGGACGATAAAATTTTCTACATACAACGTGTGAAAACACGTCCAATACTCTGCTCTCGTCAGCCGCCAACCACGGGAGGTAACACAGTTTCGGTGGCTAAGGCGCTACTGCCACCCCTGGCGCCAACAGTAGATTTTGCCACCAGACAGGGTATTGTTTTTATACATTTTTTAAGATATATTTTACAACTACAACTTAAATTCTTAACGTTGTGTTAAAATACACAACGCGCTCGTAGGGACCGTTATTAATTACGTAGATGGAAGGTCAATACATGTTTCACGTCGGAAGTAGCACTGCGTTGAGAGCATGGTTTTATTTAACTTTATTTATTTTCGATCTTGACCACATGCAACTCAGTGCCTGTTGATCTGGACTCTGGAGATGATGTGAGGCCCGCTTTAGATTCCGGCCAATGATGCCCACCTTCCAAAGGAAGGTAATGATTAGCAGTCCAAAGAATTCCAGGAACCCAACCTCAGTAGGTAGAGCATGAAATGTCCATCCCTTTTTCACTCAATCGGATCACAGCGATACGTAGTGTTTTTTCTTTCGCTCGTGCTCCTCCTTCCTGTTCTCCTCCCATGGAACCGTTAATTCTACTAGGAGGACACACTTCATTGAATCAGACCATGCTACAATGCTACGTGCGTCTGTTTGAATGATGTGTACTGGAAATTGCAAAAGTGTTCTAAGATCGATTAACACCCTCCAATTGCTGGCTTCTTCACACTGTGTACTAAGTCCATGACCACATCCAGCCCTTTGTTCTGACGCCACGTGTACATCTGCAGTGATTGCGGGCATACAGAGAGCACGTGACGTAAAGTGCCTCGGTTACTTAGACATAATGCGCTTACACCAGTGTCAGTGTATCCCCACAGCTTGAGCTAGGTCGCATTTGGTAAGAGGTCGATTGCAAGAGGAATGATATTGTCAATGGCTCCATTGCAATCAAGCTATTCCATGATTGCTTCATTGGATCAATATAATTCCAAGCACATTGTTTGGACTGAGAAACAGCAATAGCTGTTCTCTACTCTTCCTCGAAATTCCTGATTTCTTCAAACATGTCGCGTTTACCCCTATAATCGTCTTAGTTCGCAGACTGGATTCTGCTTCTTGGGTGGCTTCTACTGCCGATCATTTGGTGCTAGTTTTGATATCTGGCCCTAACTCGCGTACGAACTCACCTGTCGAGTCCGTCATCATTATGTAAAGACGTATTTTCTCGATTTTGAACTACTCGACCAATGAGGAGGTGAGAAGTTGCAAATTTCTGCCATTGGTATACATTCCCACCGTGAAGAAGCAGGGGGAACTCCAAGCCACTTATGCAGGTATTTGTTGATACATTGATGCGTCTGATGAAAGCTAACCAATAATACCATACACCTGCAACGGCCACATAAGCCGGGACAGCAAATCATTTTGGTATCACCATGCCTTCAGTTTGCAGGAAAGATGGATTCTATCGATGGTTTCAAATCCATCTCGTCTCATTTTCTACACCTCTTTACCTCAGTGCCGATCTATAAGTGGAATTTCATAAACCGTCCAAGGCTCTTCACTGGCTTCTCTTGGACAGTCGGGATCAGTTTACCCCAATACAGAAGTGAATCTACCTGACAAAGCCTCTGAGTAATGATAATCTCCGGCTTTTCTTTGGCCTAGACTTTGTTCTCGCCCACGTGAAGAGCTTATGGTAACGAGGCAGCAGTTCATCGGCACTGACCTTAGACGGGACCAGAATGGTGATGAACGCTCCTGAAGGAAGGAAGAATCATTTGTTCATCATTCTCTTTGCTGTGTCCGTTTCATCCCATAATATGAGTTCCATGGACATAATGGAAAGAAGTGGGGAGATAATATATTTTCGGTGGCTAAGGTGCTACTGCCACTCGTGACCGCACCAGCAGCTTTTGCCACCAGACAGGGTATTGTTTTTGTATACGTATATTTTATGATTTATTTTTACAACTACAACTGAAATTTTCAACGTTGTGTTAAAATACACAACGCGCTCGTAGCGACCTTTACTAATGATATAGAATGGAAGGTTTCACGTTGCATTGCGTTGCGAGCATCGTGAACTGCAAAACAGACAGCCGAGGAAGCCAGGAATCCCAGACTTCTGAACAGCTGTGTTTATGTAATGGTTACCTTGCAGGAAATCTGTCATACGACGAGCAAGGACCCCAGAAAATATTTCCCCTCTTTTGCATTATTTTCCTTTGGTGCCTGGCGGATGGAATTTTGATACCTTTCTTATGGTACAATACCTTGTTTCCATGCCCTCGGGAGAAGGATAGTGAGTTATTTGAGGACGTTTGGACAATTCTTATATAACTTGTAGGATATTCCATTTATTCCAGGTGCACTACCGTCACGGGATTTGCGGACGAATTCCCTAATTTAGCTCCGCTTTAGTCCGCTATCATTAAACATGACCTCGGAATCTTGAGGTCGAAAAAGGCCATTCATTGGAGTGATTGGAACATCTTTCCAAGCATCAGAATACGACATCCTCTGGTGGCACTCGGATTTCTCCTGCAGTATGGTTTGCCGCTCTTAGCGTCGGTAAACAGCTTTTTAGCAAAAAGCGTAAGGATTTTAGTAAAATGATCTCCGAGACTGGATCTTTTTTTCTTCCGAAGTTTTCTTTGATTCTCAACTGTAGAGTTCACCAAAATCATTTCTTTAATATCCTTAAGCAGGTCTTTTAAGCTCTCTCCGGAAGTGGAGCTTCTTTTAGTCGGCGCTTTACCACACCATGCTCTGAGCTTACCCTTCTGAATCTTTCATCTATTTGGTCGCTTCTCTTCTTTTCTATCCCCTCTTTCAGTTGCCACACCAAACCACTCAATGCAAAACTCGTTCACAACTCTGCAGAAAGATTTGATCTGCTGGCTAATGGGGCCCTTTAAATCGTTGATAAGTATTATTAAGAGTTTCTGATCGGGATTTGACCAAGTAGCTCTTTGATTGCCTTTGAGCCACTGGATTCTTGGCTTCCTTGGAATTTCTCCAGGGTAATGACACTCAGCAATGGGATTCTGAAAACTGATTCAGCTTAAATTCTCCAATAGGAAATATATAAGCAACAATCTAATCAACAAATTACGACGTAATGAAGGATAGCGCCTTGATACAAAAGTTAAAATTTATAGACACAATGACACAGAATTGACCACAGATTTTATTCAAACAATAATTACTGCCACTCTAGAATGCTAACATGTTTAAGAAGGCATCTAATACAATAAAAAGTAAACCTCTCTCTACCAATACATCTTCTATGTACCGCGTACCTTCAGGACATAGGTGATCATGGCTCTCCACAACTTCCTATTTCGTGTGGTTCTTAGCAGTTTTCTCCCTTTCTTAAGACCATTCATTCCCACATGTATGTCAGGTAAGAGGCTCTCTGCCTTCTCCTATCTCTCTTGCTCTCAATATGCATCATGAGTGTTAATTTTTCCAAGCCCTCCTTCCTCATTATGTGCCCAAGGAATTTCAGCTGTCTTTTCCTGATTTTGAGTAGAAGTGTTCTTTGTGTTGTCATTTACTTTAAAACTTTCATGTTGCTTGCTCTGTCTGTCCATAGAATTGTCAGTATCTTTCTGTCAAACCACATTTCTGCTGACTCTAGTTTTTCCTCACCCGTGGGGAAACTGTCCAACATTCACTACCCTATAAGTGGATGGATATCACATAGCAAACAAGCACTCTTTTCTTTGTTTCTAACGAAATCTTTCCGTTTCTTGCTTAGCTTTTTGAATTTTAGCTTGTTAAATGCATGTTCGGATTTCGGTGTCGCATTTTCCATCGTCTGTTAAAATGCTCTGCTGGTTTTAGAACTTCTGCGCCTTCTTGATGTTTATGTGTCATCTGCTTATCTTATATAGCCGTTTTATTAATTTATTCTTGGGAATGTGGGCACCTCCGGGTGGTTTAATGGTTTACAATCGTGTCTCTTTTGAAAAGTGAGTTCGATCCTCACGAGGTGCCCTATACTCTCTGCCTTCCGCCGGATCTAGCTACGCTAAGAAAAGTATTCTTAGGCAATTTGATTTATATTGACAGGCTTGGACATTTCAGAATCTTAATAAAGAAAATGTAACCTTCCAACAGGATTCGAGCCTACAAAGATAGATCGTGACACTAGCACAATGTGGTTAAAAAAAGTTTTAACTGAAAATATTAAGCAATTTCCAGTGCAGTATAGGTTATAGGGCGGAGTCTGCGTTAAGCTCATTCTGATAACAACGATGCGGCTTTTTGCGTGTCTATTTGTACGTCTGTTACAATAACTGAAAAGAAAATAACTGTTAATATTGAAAAGAGAAAAAATAAAACTCTTCACTTTCATAAAGTAAACAATACTCGTGAAATAATGTTACCTTTATTTTGGAGAAGACGATTTTCAACTATATTTTTTATGCTGAAATAGTTTCTACTTTAGCAAATGAACATTGTTTTGTTTTCTAGTCGGGTTCTTTGTTTGTGATTCTGTAGTGGCAGTCTACGAAGTTCAAAGAAAATTGGACCTTGGTAATACCTACAGTCTTCATTCATTCAAAGACAGCATTAAACATTGAACTGGGAAAGCGATTATATACAGCTGACAGTTTACATATTTCAAAACGAGTTTGGTGCCAATGCATGACATCCATCTGAAAGTCTTTTCAGATCGAGACCATATAAAAATATGACTCGTATTAAAAAGATTAATGTTTTGGCTTAGCAGCAACTTGTGGTATTATACAAAACTAACATCAGCACAGCCTATTCTACATTCAATTTTTTCATCGCATATGAATTTTGTTGTAACTGAACCAAACACCGAGATCACAGAAGTGGTTAAGCAATTAAAATCTTGATGAACGAGATAAAGACAAGTGGGGACATGTGAAGTCTAATTTCTCGGTTAAGTTCACTTTCTAAGTTTTGATCAAAAAAATCAAGCATCATATTTTCGGTACTGTTTGATCTGACAATGGACTTTTTAGAAAGTATTAACATCTCGTATTTATATTGATGCATAAGATGTATTTCTCCAAAATTGTTTACGAAGTTTAAATATGAAATGATGAAGAAAGATGCTTTACAGGTGGGATAAATAGGTCAACAGTGTAATAGTTTTTTGGCCCGGAAATTGCTTTCGATGAGCCGGCTTCAAGTTTCAACATATTCTGTTGTGTTTACTTTCCCGTTAATGCAGTTGAGAAAGGAATCTATTCATTTCTTCTCTCCTTCAAGATCTGAGTTAAGAAAATCAAGCATCATATTTCCCGTTGTGGAGGGAAAGAACTGTTTGATCGGACAATGAACTTTTTAGAAAGTATTAACGTCTCACATTTATATTGATTTTCACAACCATTTTTCTCTGTTTGCTATATATATGAAAGTTTATTCGAACTTTATCTCACAGCAAGTGTTAGCCTAAATGTAATTAACAACTTCGAGATGATCGTTTATTTTCTTTGAATAAGTATTTTGAAATTATTATTTATTCGGATTATTTCGATTCCCACCGAGCCAAAATTTATAACTATCATGGCAGTCGTCTTGTCCATCACCCAAAATTTATAAATGGAATATTTTCACAGACATGTCGATCCGACTTCGCTTCCTAAGGATCTGTGTTCTCAGCTTGGTTTCCTGTAAAATTTTCTAGTACCATTTGTGCAATTTTAAGAAGGTTATTCATCTATTTATTGCCAGTGAAAGATATTTTTTGTCTAATCTATCTTGCATATTTATAAGTGTACCATTTGACAATGCATTAAAATATTACTACATCTGTTTTCGGGGATCCAGAACATACGTCTAAGGGATATTGGACTAAAGAACACTCATCAAAGAAATAATCATCTAGAGAATCATGGTCTAATGTGGGTTCTATTAACCCTAGAACACTAACCATGGGTATATAGTACCCAGCGCAAATTTTCCTATTTTTAATTGCAATTTTCAGTACCTGATTCATTTCTTCTCTCCTTCAAGATCTGGGTTGTATAGTATACAATAGGCTCTCTAGCTTCATATGGCTGTCCGTCTAAAAGGATAACTTTAACTGTGTAGAAATCAATGGAAAACCACTCCCCTATCGTTCGTAAGAAAATTCGCAAATAATAAAGAAAAGGTATCCGCGGGAATCACGCTTGTCTACGTTCTTAACAGATGTGACATTAAGAAATATTGTAAAGGAATTTTTTTTTCTTTTTCTTAGCAATTAAGTAAAACCGATGATTTTACTGCATGAGAAAAACCTTCCTAGTATTGCGAAAGCGACAGAGCAGAAGATCACAAAACGAGGTTTAATTCTCTTAAGTGGGGCCTATTCTATCGATCTATCATCTTCCCACAATCACTTGTGTCATTCGGTGCAACATTCCAGATCCACCCAACGGTTTCAATAAGTTCATTCCTTTGAATCTTTCCGTTATATTTTTCTCGAAATCAAAACCAGAACCGTTCTTTTATTATGGATACCAAAATTTTAGTGGAAGTTAGTTTAAGGTCGTAGGAAACCAAGTAAAATACTGTGATGACAAAAAAATGAATTTATATGAATAAAAGATTTAGTCAAAAACAGTTCTGGAAACTTTTACGTCGATCGGTAGCATTTATGGTGTAGGGGTTCTCGTATATCTGATTAGACCAACATGAAAACATCACACATTCTCATGTTTATTTCGCACTACTGAATACTGTTCCACAAATTAACTTGAATATTTTATTATTATATATATATATATATATATATATATATATATATATATATATTTTCAATTAAAAAGTATTGGTAGTTCACGATACTTATTCTGCTACTTATACCCAATTATCTATTACCTATGTATTGACATTACTTCTTAGAAGTGAAATGTTTTTGTTGACTTCTCCACAGTTTATATATATATATATATATATATATATATATATATATATATATATATATATATATATATATATATATAAGAGAGAGATAGATTCATATTACTGCATACTATTGCAAATGACCTAATCTGAGAAAAAATAGAAATCGATTACACCCTGTGACTCTAGTCGGTCTAAAACTGACCGTATGGTGAAAGAAAGGAAACTGAAGCGGTTGATTCAATTGCACAAGGGTGTAGAATGAATGCAGTGAGGTCGCTTACTAGAATCCATGGTACCTCTGTGTATGGATTATTTATAATTTATATAGAAGGAAATTGATTTGCATTATGAAAAATAGATAAGACAGTGCTTGAAGTAGTTTCGCACACCACCGCAAATTGCTACAAAACCAAAAGCATTTACCAGAAATCGCGAATCATGTTCTTAAGCGTCCTGGGTATGACGATAAATTACATACGCGTCCTGGGTAAGATGATAAACTACGTCCAACATCAGGAGGTTTTGAGGAGCGTGGAGCCACCTCTTAATTGCTGGTTTTCACAGGTCGACCCTGACCTGGGGTGGTAGCACCTGTTAGGGTCCCAGCTATGGGTAAATAGTTAACCCCAAAACTGGGGTCAAAATACTATGAAAGTGTAAAAATAGGTTTTAATACCAGAGATACTTTGTAAAAAAAATTATTACTAGCAACACATTTTCGAATAACGAAAAAAGATATTACCAGCAATACATTTTTTTTTAAATTACCAGAAATGAAAAATTTTGTCGGCATTAAATAACCCATTGAGGTTGATATACCGTAAAACAAACCAAGCCAACCAATCATGTTCTTAAATAGCTTCGTTAGATCGGATTTTCATATGGATATGCATGCGGTCAGACTCATTCAGAAATATATAAACTGTCAGCCATATAAAACCGCTTTCTCAAATTTATTGTTAAAGTTCTAGTGAATTAACCCTATGAGTCTTTGTACCTCGGCGATTGGCGCTACGGGACCACAAAAATTTGTAGCGTATACGGAACCGTATCATTTGATGACTTTGAACAATAGCAACAACTGAACTGGATTGCACATGTAACTCAAATAGAAAATATTGCCGTAGTGAAGTGTGACTTTCAAGCTTTCCCAGAAGGTAGATTCTACATTCCCACCAGAATATAAAAGACTCTCCTCTTATTTCCTCATGGGTGGGTGTTTATATACCTTACATAGGGTTTTTTCTCACGCGTGCACATTCTAGGCGCAGCTGGGTCTACCGCGTGTTTTCATGTCGGAGGCAACCATTGAAATCGCTTCGAGTGAATCACGGATCAGCACCTGGTGGCTAGACTGTTATCTTTCAGATTAACGCGCTGATTCACCTGATTTCTTTGAATGAAAGAGTGCAAAGTCTATTTTGGCATCATCTAAGATGAGTCATATATTATACGTGATTATAGCGAAAAATAAATTTAAGAAAAAATTTTTTAAAGAAAGATAGAATTTATTATTTTGAGAAAAAGATAATAGATAGCTATGATTAGCAAAGGAAACGCTACGTGAAATTTGGTAAATATTTGTTAAGAGTAGCTTACTTATCGCCGTATGCCTAAACTATGGGTCAGCCAATCAGACCTTAACTCGCTGCTCTGTAGATGACTAGCTGATTAATTTCTACCCCATGTCGAGGCAAGCAGTATAAATAGTGAATTGGAGGTAAACTAGACATTAATAAAAAAAAATGCTTAGTATGGAAAGAAAGAGAGAAATTGATTGAAAATCATTTGCTATGAACTGAAAATGAATTCTCCTTTATAGGCCATGTCCCCTCAGGACGTAGGCGATCATGGCTCTCTTCAATTTCCAGTCCTGCGTAGATCTTATTAAATTTTGACTTTTCGTTATTTCTCCCAAATCCCTGTCCCGCCATCATCAATATCATCAGGTATGTTTTGCGGTATTTTCCTCTGTTCCTCTTGCCTTCATTCTGTCTTGTGAATATCAGATGTTCCAAAGCCTCTTTCTTCATTATGTGCCCTTGAACTTTCAACTGTCTCTTCTTAAGGTTAAGTATAAGTTCCTTTTTGTTTCCACTTTCTCTAACACCTTGTCCTTGCTCAGTTAATTGTAACATTTTATTACTACTACTATTATTATTATTATCGATCGTAATATTATTGCTTCCGTATGGAATATGTGAATTAAACGTATCTAGTAAGGAGATGGTTTTGTTATTTTAGTGACTGGGGAATTAGTAGAAAGATAGGTGTCTATCGACCCCCAGCCGCTGAAAGATAAAATTGAAAATAGGTTAAAAGAAATAAAAAGAAATAATGGAAAAATGCTTCCAAGCGAAAGGAAGGTAGAAATTTCTAGAAAAAATACTTTATATGGAACGAAATGGAGAAAAGTCTGATATTGATTTTAAAATATTATAGAGACTTTTTTTACTCGTTGTCCACCAATACAAAGCCGAAAAGCCTATCAAGATAGAGCTTTACTGAATTAGATTGTTTTATGAACACAAGATAAGATAAGAAGTGCAGTTTATGAGGTTCTGTCCCCGAAAATGAACAGCAAGATCAGAAAAGAGACTAAATAAACGAATTGGTTTGAAATCTTCCAAATAATCACTCAGTATGACAAATGAAACCCAGGTGGTTTCATCTTTTTGATTTATATTTAAATGATTTATAAAAATGTTCCTAACAATATAACAAATATTATTATAATTAATTAATATATATAAATTCTCCAAAATGAAAATATTCTCTGTAAAATCATTTGACAGATCCCTTTTTGCCTATCGTCAGCATGTCTGATGCCAAACCCCAGAGAGCGACTCATTGTGCCTTCTCGGGATAACGTCTTCCGTAGACAAGTGGGAAGATCAATTGCTTGGTCTGTTGATAGGAACGTTGGATTACTGATTCGTGCTAGACAATCTTTCTCGCAAGAATCTAGCTTACATATATGCAAGTCTGCTATTCACCCATGTGGTCTGGTGCTTCTGCTATGTATTCATCGATTTTTGATAAAATCCAAAGAAGAATCTGAAATATTATTGGTCTTGGACTGGCATCTCGGCTTCAGTCACTTCCCCACCGCCGTAACGTAGCTTCTCTCTATTTTCTATGAATATTTTCATGGCAACTGCTCTGATGAACTTTCCTCTATGGTAACCAGACTTTATGAATTTCAGTGTAGTATTAGATTGACACCAAAGGTCTCATCATTTTACATTTGAAATGGCTACATGTAACCATAAGTCCCATGCTATCGGTTTCTTCTTCCGCTCTTCGTTTGTGTGGAACGCTTTTGCTTTCCTGTCAACTTAGATCTTAAAAAAAAAAATAAATAAATCACTCGTTATTTTCTGTCTTCTTAATTCCTGTTCTTTTTTTTTCTCTCCTTAATAATTTCTTCTTTCTCTTATTCTCTCAATAACCCTTTACGTCTTAGTGGGTTTATTGCCTTGCTTGGGGTGAAATAATTAAAATAATTGGATGTTACATCCGATGTGGAACAACATCAAAGATGAGGAGTACAATAATCGGAGGATATCAATGTATAATGATTATTGTTTGTAAGTAAATCTCTGGAATTAATATTTGACAATATCTTTCATACCAAATGCGGATTCTTCCGAAGGGCTTGCGTTGTGTCTTCCTTTTGCCTACCTGTAAGGTAGACGCACAAAATTATTCATTTTAAAATGACCGTAGTTTTCTTAATAGCAGACACCCAAATTTCAAGTTTATACCAATAGTAGAATTTATGCAACCATTCTCGCTTTATAATGTTAATAATTAATACTTCGATAACTCAACATAGAACATTGCTTAGCAAAATTGTCCTGTAATCCATTTGGTCCCAGAAGCATCGAAAAGCATCTTTTGCATCCATCAAAACTAAGTCCATTACATAGTTACTTCGCTTAATGTGCTCCTGTGCCAGGCTAATACTAAATTTATTAAGCCTTTATATCGTTATTTCGTTGATGTGGTCCTGTACAAAGCTGATCCAAATTTATTAAACATTTATATAATTTCAGTATCTGTCTATACTTCTGAGATGAGGTATTATGTTCATTGTTTACATTGCTCGGACTATCATCCTCATCTTTGTTGCCATATTTATCACAACGTTTCTGCCGTTGTACACTCCGTCCTTCTTCAGGCGTGGCTGACTATATATGGCGAGAAAAGGGAAATCACCACCCTCTGTGGGGTCAGGTTGAAATCATAAACATAGAACATCATTCGAAAATTCGTAAACTTAAGGAATCAGTAAATATCCTAGGCCACAAAAATCACCTGAGTCGATCAAGCATAGAAATGAATACAATATGGGAACCAGTAATAAGGAGCGCCAGAGAAAAGCAATAATAACCTCAAAAATTGCAATATGAGCGCTGGTAAAAAAAATTGAATGATAAAAGCAAAAATTGCAGTATGAGCACTGGTAAAAAGCTGTTGCTGAAGACATTAGGTTATAATACCTAGAAATTCATACACAGTGGATAAAGGCGTTAGTTAGATACAGTGACAGGGCCCAGAGAGTGTTAGTTCATACCTGATTAAGGCGGTGGAGAACTTGGGCGGGGAGAATTAACAGGAGATAACTGATAACTGACATCCATTAGACATGGCACGTGGAACTAGAACAGTCTACCCTAGCGAGCGAAATAAAGGGTACAGTTCGACATTCCAACCACCTGAAGAAGGCCGGAGCGTACAATGGCCGAAATGCTGAAATATGGCAACAAAGATGAGGATGATAGTCCGAGTAATGCACATAGTGATTTATATAATTATTTCGTTTTGAATAAATATATACGTGACTTTGCTTAAAAGGCGTCATTGGCAATTTATAAGCATTCCCATTTCTTTATCTGGTACACCAATATAAACCTGGTATAATAAAAGCCTTCCTAAAAAAATAGTCTATTTGAGACAATAGCTTCAAGCCCCTAAGATCCATGGTAACTGGCATTATATTAAAGCGAATAACCCTAATCACAACAGTATGGTCTTTTTGTTTTTGTTAAGATTTATTTAATAATATCGGCAACACCTATTGACATATCTTAAATTATCTCTCCGTCTTGGCTATATACATATCATTCTCATTAATCTCAGTTTGTTCTCTCTCTCATAACACATACACATGTATATATATATATATATATATATATATATATATATATATATATATATATATATATATATATATATATGTATATAGATATATAGAGAGAGGGGGGATTGAAAATTATCTCCTATTTTATGTATGATGGACTCTCCTGCCTTGTAAAAATTATAGTTACTTTTCAATCACCCTGTATATGTATTCGCTAGTCTTGAGCAGGGTACTGTCTAGCACTTATTTGTCGTCTTCTCCGAGCTTGGTCAAATTTCATTAGTGGGGTACTGTCTCCATATAATTTAATATGCCAGCAGACGAATTGCATCAGTACATCTATTTATATCAATATATATTAGTTTATCTCAAGTATATTTTTGTTTGGAAATGAATTCTCTTGACCGTATCAACAAGCAACTAAGAAATCACATTCGGTATAGGAACATTATCATTGTTGCTTCTCATTAATATTGCAGTTAAAATGTTCTTGAAATAGCAATTTAAAATTGTCTATAATAAACCAGTTGTTGGATCTATTTCTATAAAAACTGCTCTGGTTGGCCAATTGTGAATTTCCTATTTTGGATTACCTATCTCGCAGCTAAGATATTTACATATTTACTACGGGGCATAAAAGTCGATTTTCAAAGCTGTGATTTCAAATTTTCATGTATTTAACAGCCACTTCTACCGCACTGAGAGAAGAGAGCAAAACTGTCTTTTTTTTTTTCGTCTAATTTATTTTCGTGTTGTTGTTATAAGTATAGAGATTCTTTTTCTGAGCAGCACAATTTTTTTTTGTTCATTAATTACATTCAGACTAACATCCTCATCTTTGTTGTTATCCTCACAACGTTTTCCACCGTTATACACTCCATGGTTCTTCCGGTGTTTGTCAGTCCTGGAAGCCCTCAGATAATTTTGATTTGGATCCTTTATTTAATCTACTTTAGTATATTCTTCTCTTCCCGCTCACTAGTTATAACTTGTCTTCTCGTTTTGATTCTTTTAAGTCTGACTCAGTAATTGTTTACCCTGTTCCCACTGGGCGTAAGTATGCACTACCTGGTTCAGAGATTGTACTTATATTTACTATGCAACCAAAGTCACAAATCAAACGATTTTATCCATTACAGGATATTCCCAAAATTTGTTTACCATAAGGAACTAGCTGAGATGTTAGAACGTTCGATTTACGACCATAAAACCTGGTTTCGTATCTCACCATGGTTGATTTCTCAGGAAGATAACATTTTAATAATATGTACACGATTTACATTGTTCTGGATATTGTTCTCATCTTCATTGTCATATTCACCGACCTTCCAAAAGTGTTCGAATCTCGAAATGAACCATTCTATTTCGTCTATTGTGGTAGAGATTCTTCTAATTTCCCGCGTCATTTTTGGATATATTAGTTTCAGTTATTTCCCTTTAGTAATTCAACTCTCCAAGGTTTTGTTCACCTCAGCTGTGGCCAGGGATTGAACTCACAACTCTTTGGGTTAAGTCACTGGATTACTTTAATCAACGCTTTTATCCACTGCGTTATGTGTCCTTGGAAAGGAAAAGTCAGTGTTATGCTAACACCTACTTGTAATCAATTATCGGTGATCAGTAGGTTAGCAAACAAATTACTAGTAGTTACTCTCAATTGATTAATAGGTAAGTTAACATGCTGTGTTATCAATTCTGTACAATTTGTCGGAGCAACTAAAGATACTGCGATTCATTTCAAACGGCTGGGTATTTTGGATATACTCACCAAACTTCTCCAATATAATGCCCTATTAATAAACCGTGTGAACTGGAATTTGATCCTTCCCAGGGAAAATATGCGAATATCACAATAGATCACCTAATAGAAATGTTTATCTTCTACGTAAAAGCACTAAATGGGATCTTATATGGATATGAGATCACCATTATCTCCAATACTGGCAAACATGTACATGGAATAATTCAAGTAAATAGCTTTTAAGAATATGTACATAGATACCATATAATAAAACTGTCTTTATGGTAATACTTCTAACTCACACAGAGAAGACTTTCAGGGCATCCATGTATAGCAAGCCAACTTTCACAGGACAGTATCTGCTTAAACTCATAAAAGGTGACCGGAACGCGTACCAACAAGCGATGATCAATATTAGTAATACTTTCATAGCACAACTATCCTGCAATAATAGCGTTAACATCAACGAGCAGAATTATAAGAGTTAATGGCAATATTTGGAAAGCTTCTACAGCCTACCTCGAATCAGAGGAGTCTAGGAAAGTATTCCGATGATCTTCGGAATTTAAAACTTGAGTAAAATATTCAAAAGCTTTTCTGTCTTCGAAGACTTCTCGATAGAGCTAAAATTCTATGAACATGATCAACAACTGTGCGCAAAACATTTCAAACAGTTCTGACCGGAAATGCACAGGCGAGAGGAATCGACCGCAAACTAATGTTTGAAGTGAATTTAAAAGTGATAATTCATGGAGAGAATATAGCTATTAAGCATTACTGATCGTGTGGTAGTGGGGGGGGAAGGAAAATGAAAATAGGAACAATACTAGAACATAAGGGAAATGAAATATCAGTGTACATGCTAGGATCTAATAACTTCCTCAGTAGAACAATCATAAAAATGAACACCAAATGGGAATATTTGATTAGGAAAAAATAGGGTAAGGCTTACAAATTCCGCGATTTGATTTTTTGGGCGGATAAAAGAGTTTGCTAAGTCGTCTGATGATCGGAAGCTCAATTCTTGGGTGAGACGGTGAAAGCCATATACGCGTGTTTTTTGGTTTGTGTAGAAATTGTAATCACCAGATAATAGAATGACTAAAACGTTGCAACACTAACAAATAAAATACAGACATTAATTCGAATAGATTTAATGTTTTTTTAATTTTTTGGTAGAAAGGAATCGCTGCCGACACTTGAGTTTGAACATAGATCGCCAGTGAGCAAACACAGGCGATCGTATTATTGAATTAAGCGGATCACGTGACCATAGAGGAAAGGTATAAGTAGAAAGTCGCGTGACGTCTAGATTGATCTGCATTTCTAGTCTATTCTTTATTACTATTCGGATCGCTATTTCTGTTCTATCCTCTATTACTATAGAAACCGCTATACTCTACTCTATTTACTATACTATTTCTCTATTCGGATCGCTATACGGTGGTTACTGTTCGAGCGAGTATTATCGAGCAAGTATTATTTGTGCGAGGGATATTCGAAGGACTCTGACACCACTTGACGGCATACTATAGTTGGATCCGCGATTACAATGTCCCTACTACAACGGGCATTACGAAAGTGACAACGAGTATTCGTTGAAATCACACAAAAAAATTCCAATTACTCATTTTGGCGTTAAGCATAGTTTAGTTCCGTCCTAGTCTTTTAAGTTCACTTTGTACTTATTCTCTTCAGAACGGTATAGATCCATCTCTTCTCGCTATCGATATTCAAAGAACTTAAAACAATTACTTGGTCACTTATTTTAGTGCAACGTTTTAATTACTATTATTGCTACGAGGTGCAAACAATAGACAGTTCATTACTAACCCGTAAATAATCAAAGTGCGTTTTTAAAGCGATCTTTTACATATGGTTTCTGACAGTTGGCAATAATATATCATTTGAGAACTGCCAACAGCTGCAACAAATAAATTGGATAGCAGATATGACTCGAAGAGAAAATAATGACATAATCAAGAAATTAACGTTTCACACCACTTCAAATGAAAGGTTAGGAAGGATCGCATATGTCCTGAATATATATAACATTTTAATTCGGTATTATAATGAATGTAAATCAATATGAAGCCAAGATTAATTCATGATAGTTGTTTAAAGTGTAAAGAAAAAGAAAATTATTATTTGCACTATATTCGGAGTATTGTCCTCATCTTTGCTGTTGTTATTACATTTCGACCATTTTTGCCCCCCCCCGCGCTAATTAGGTGTATATAAATCAGGGAATTCTGAACTAAACCATCTATTTAATCTACGGTGGTAGACTAGGGATATTGTCTAGTTATTATTTTATTTAGTTCTGTTCAGTTATTGCTCGCCCGATTCCACTGAGTGCATTTTCCGACCACTATATCACCGAATTCACAAACGCCTTGTATCAACTAGGCCATTGTCCCGTAGAACAATTAGCTATACTAAACTTAGACCTAGCTGCTTATTTAGTTGTAACTGCTGCTGCAGTTGAAGACTTCCTCATAGCTCAGGATATACGCTGGCTCTTTCAGACCTCTAACTCTCCATTGTCCTTCCTTGCCCAATATTTTCATTTCATTCCACAGGGGGTGAAGACAACCTCTTTTACTCTATGCTCGATTTCATTATCTCACCTCTCAAAACGGCTTTTCGATGCTCCTACAGCCTTACACTGGGAGGGGTGGGGGTTGTTTCACCTTTATATTCTCTGCCACGGATGCGAGGAATTCAATACACGCAGCTCTTGATCATACTCTCGCCAATGTTATGGTTTATTCGGTAGAGATTTCTCCGGGGAGTGGAACTATTTCTGAATATTGTCCTGGTGTTGTATGGACCGCAGATCTTCTGAAACTTTTCAGATAAACCTTTAACGTAAGGGAGAGAGACCGTGGCAATGTTCTGGTCATCATCCATGTCCCCTCTGTTCCCACATGTAGACGCTATGTCATGTTTGTCGGGTAGTTCCTATTCTGAAAGGTAAGTTTAATGCTGATAATTTCTCGTTGGTATGTATCTAGGTCGCTACTTAGGATTTTTTCCATCAGACGATCCCTTTCTTCACACTAGATGATGAGAATTAAAGTTGGGGTATTGTCCAGTTAATTTTGGCTTGTGATAGATAATTTAGACCTATTATCTCTGCGAGTTATTAGTATATCCAGGAAAACTAACTAATTATTATTTTCTTCTTCCGTTGTGAACTGGATCGGAAGTCTTATTAATTTCATATGGTTCAGCAGTATTTGCACAGCTTCCTGGTCCGGTGAGATTATTAAAGTGTTATCTACGTATCTCAGCCATACGGTTGTTCTTTAGTGGTGCCGTTTCTAAAGCTATTTCATTGAAGTATTCTATTTATGTTTGCTCTCACTGATGACAACGTCAACCCATAGCCACACCTTCCTCCTGTTGGTATATGTCAGACTCTAATTGGAAGATTGCTGATTTGTACGTAGAGCGTCAACATTTAGATCAGATTATGTATAAGGATCTTAGTACGTTATCCCAAGAAGGGGTCTGATTCCAATCACTTTCGACTCATCTCTAGAAACCCTGGTAAATAGGCTTACCACATCCAACCTTACCATCTGATTGTTATGTGTTCTGGGTTTCTAACATAGGATAAGGACTTGTCCACTAGAAATTTACTCAGTGGGAGGTATGCTGAGCTCCTGCAGCTTACTATAGATCTCAATGGAATACCAATTTAGTGAATCTTGGGAGACCATATATGTGGTGCAGCATGGGGTTTCGTTTCGTTTCGTTGATTTTGTTTTGCGTTATACAACCCTCTATGGATTATTCAATGTCGAAAATTGAATATTTTGAATGCAAATGGATGTTTCAACTAGAGATAAAATGTATTGCTGATCATTTTGCTATTAATAGATACTGCTGTTAATTTTACTATAAATATGTATTTTACACGTTTGTATAATATTTTGTTTTTATTTGGGGGGATCACTATATACCCATAGCTGAGGTACTAACAGACGCTACTATTCCAGGTCATAGTGGACCTGGGAACAACAGCAATTAAGAAGTGCTTCCACGCTCCTCAGAACCTCTGATCTCCCGATCAGATCCTTGCTGCCGGATGTAGTTTATCGTCATACCCAGGACTCTATTTGGTAGAAAAGAGTAGTCTATCCATATAGGTTGATTAAAGAGAAGGGATTGGTTTGCATGCCTTCAAGTATAGATAAAATTTATTGCTGCTTATTTTGCTATAAATTTATATTTTTATACATACTTAGAATTTGTTTTTTTATTTGGGAGTTCACTATTTGCCCATAGCTGGGACCCTGACATGTTCTACCACTTTGGATCAATCTGGTGTAACGTTGAGTCAGCTGTGTATACGTATTGAGTGCGAACTAGTCTTTATTCTTCTTTAAGAAAAGTTTTGTTTAAAGATTACTGGAAGTGACAGCTGAAGGATTAAAATTTTTATTTCTACTGGTGAAATTGTAAACACATGTTAATTCGACTGCAATTCATTGACAAAATGTTTGTTGTGCAATGTTTGCTTTGCCGATATCTTAAGCAGCTGAAAAATGCATAAACTTGTCGACGTCGTAAGCTTTCTTAACTGTTCATGTCGCTTACGGCATTGTTACGCAAATATCTTTTAGTTGAGACTTTCAACAGAATATTTTGATGCCCGCGAGCCAAAAAATACAGCTTCAGTTTCTTCATTTCGTTTTGTTCAGTAAATTCTACTAAATTTTATTTTAATTTAATATTCGATAAATCATGATTTTTTTTTCTCATGTTGATCGTTGAAAATAAACGATGCAACGTAAATCGATCACGTGTATGTCATGGAACGCCACTCAGCGATAACATTATCGTTAATAGCATGAGCAGAATTGACTAAGAAAAGGTAATGCAAATGTGCCAGGCTCCAGCTCTTTCGACGTACAAGGTTTAAACACAGACTGCTATCTATCAGGAGTTTTCATTCATTTACTGAAGCTTTATTTTTGCCGGTTATTTTCTGGTTCCGGAATCTTAATGTTGCATTATATTCCAAAATTATGACGTCAATATATTTGCACAAGTTTTACTTTGAATTTTTGGGGTGAGTAGTTATCATAAAAAATTAAGCCAGAAAATATCGTTATTACTATGAGAGATGTTCGGACAAGGTGCATTCCTTGGTTTCACCAACTCAGACAATCACAGCTAGGACCTAACACCACTATGCCATGTTCACCGGGACAAACTATCTTCTTTTCCTTCGTGTCCTCTGATAAAAAGCAAGTTCTACTCAGACAGCTTCTTTCCCAGTACTGTTACTTTGTGGAAGAAACTCCCAAGGGGATGCTTTCCTATTCTTACTTCCTTCTTCGTTACAATCTGACTCAGTAACCCTCTACTTTGAGTGATTCTTGGACCTTGTATTGAGTAAAATAACAGTAAAAATATAGGAAGGGATTTAACAATAGATATTTGTTAAGATGAGTGCTATTTTGTTTCGGAGATATATCTTGATCGTCTTTTCGAAGCATTACATAAGACTGATCTCCCTTTTCTTCCTTCATGATTATTTCCCCTTGTTTGGTTTTTGTAATGCAATTATTTTATTGCATTCTATACATTTTTTATTTCAATTTTACTTTTATTAATGTTATGGTACCTCATGAATGTGATCATGGCTCTCTACATATTTCTTTTCTTCATTATCTATGAAATGCCGCAACTTCCTGAGTGATACGCCGGAGTGGTTTCCCGTTACTTCATCCACGGTTACGAATTTTGAATAGACGTTCCCTTGCAGTGGCTACCAGTCACTGCTAGAGAGACTGGTCTACCTTACTTTTTAACCAATAGCTCAATGATTCTCAACATTTTTTTACCCAAGAACCACATTTACACTTAATTCTTTTGATGAACCAAAATAACCATTGGATAAAAAAAACAATGTTTTTTTTTTACTAATTTAGGAATTGTATTATAGAACTAGTAAAATTATGAGCTTCCTTTATATATTATCCTTATATAATTTATGTATTAAATTAATTTTATTAATATATTTTTTATATTAATTTATGTTAATATATTAATATTTATTTTATTAACATTTAAAATTAATATTACTATTTGTTTGTATACCAAATCAATTTATATAATAAATTATCATCTTTATATAATTTTCCTTTATATATATATATATATATATATATATATATATATATAATTAATCCTTCCTTTATATATCCTTCTCAGTTTTTATTCAAATTTTACAATCAATAACATTCGCTAGAGTAACCTGGACGCTAACTTACATCGCTTGATCTTTTTCTGCTAGATTTAAAAATGTGGCGAAGAGCGAGTAACAGTCTGTATTCGGTAGTGTCGACCCGTTCCATCCGTTCTGAGTTCGAGAGTAGGTCGAGGCCGTGAACGATCCAAGGGCCTCCAATCGTTCAATTTACCAGTTACAAATGCGACGATCGAACGCCAGCTATACTGAGGGAAACTTCGGAGGGAACCAGCTACTAGACGGCTCGATTGGTCTTTCGCCCTTACACCCTGTTCCGACGATAGATTTGCACGTCAGAGGCGCTTATAACATCCATCAGTTTGTTCTGGCTTCATCATGACCGGGCGTAGATGTTTTTCTAATTTAAATATTTTAATATGACGTAGATTACAGTAGAAATTCCAATTCTTAGTTGTAACAACCGTTCCGAACTGAAACTGTTCTATGGACTCCCAATTTGCTATTTTTTGTGTGGACTCCCAGTAATGTTACATAGACACTACGGGGTCTACATGGATCCCATTTGAGAACCTCTTCTATTGCTGAAAGAAAAGAAAAAGAATTCATGCCTTTCGCAAGGTGATTCGTGCGAATATGAACACAAAAATATAAGCCGGTATTTGAATTCGGCATTCAGATTCCATTTTCCGCATCTATAACCACTACTCTAGCTGAACAGTTTTCACGTATAATAAACTTATTTACGTCATCGCAGTTACCAGAGATAATAAAAACTCTGATAATGTGGAAGTGATGGATAATAGATTATTCTGATGTGGACCTTTCTTCCTAAATTATAGAACGGATACAGGAAAATATCCATTAAGGAAGTAATTATATTATTAGACAATTGGGAACAGAGTGATAATATAAATTTGTACAGTTCACGATGTGATAGACAGATTAGAGAAGCCAAGATATATTTAATTACTATAACACCTTTTAAAGAGAAGCAAATGTTAGCGATTTGTTTAAAAAATAGTTGTCCTGTTTAGAAATATTTTGGTATTAATAATAGACTTTTGTTTTCATGATTACTTTTTAATAACAAAAGTTTGTTATTAATACCAAAATATTTCTAAACAAATAAATGTTTAAAATCTCTCTTTTTATATATATATATATATATATATATATATATAATATTATGCCTTTAAATTCCTTGGGGAACATATGGCCGCAAAATATCGTTGCGGTTTCTATAACAAGCCAGTTTTGTTTTGTTTTGTTAAGTGATTTGGGTGTTAGCCTACTGCACAACCCCCAACCTGGAGGATCAGGTTTTGAATTCAGATTTGTTCTTCTCCTAGACCAGTTGCCACCCTGCTATTTAGCCATAGCTAGACAGACCTTTCCCATGTAAGTGAATGTAATGGATTCGGCTGGAATTCGAACTCGACTCTCCGATTCGTTAATCGAAGCCACTATCCATTACTCCACCGTGCCTCCTCCTCAAATCTCTTTTTTTTCTTATATAATTATTTTTTAAACATTTCACACCAAGAGACATAAGATAAAGATTAGATTTGAATTTCAACTTTTCAAGATCAATGTTGACTGGAAAGCAAGAAGCGTGAAGAAAATTTCTCCAGCAAAAAATGTGAGAGAAGAAACTATTAGTATAGAGATTGCGGTTGCATCTAGCAATTTCAGCAGTAAAACGTTGAGATCTACGTGCCAATCCAGTACTGCACGTAAATTCGTAAAATCAAGATGCTAAAGAGAACAATTACCATGGAGATATTTATAGAAAAGCACGCGAAAGCAACGTAATGGCGGTGTGAAAGTGAATGAAACAGACATGCAAGGTCAGGAACGATAACATTGCAGATTATTCTTTGGATTTTATGAAGAAATTCTAAATGTATAGGAGCACGAGACGAGAGGTAACATCAATATTCATGGTGCATGGAAGAACGTGCAAGATAGATTCTGCCGAGAAAAATTGTCCAGCTCCACACAATGAATGGCGGAATTCAGATCATGATTCGCCAAGAGTTGTAAACAGGGCCTTGACCTTGTTGCCAGGTAGCTCAACACGTTGGTCGAGGGGGACGGCTGGAGTCCGCTTTCGAATCGGAAATGTCCTTTATTTGCCTAGAGGGGTTTGGCACCGTTGCCAGCTAGCCCGACACGTTAGTCGCTGCGGCCGGCTGCAGTTCTCTTGAATCTAATTATAGACTAAATAGCAGGTAGAGAGAATTCTGTTGCCTTGAGTGGTAACTAGTCGAGGAAATGGAAAACTCTGAATTCAAACCTGAGGAAAGACGTGCACCATTTTCCTGTTATGAGTTCTTACGAAAACATAATAATACTTCTGTACTATAATCAAATCCTATGTGAAGGTTAATTTAACGATTCAGTCCTAAATTAAGCTGTTAGGTACTCGTACGGAAGTGTCATATATATATATATATATGTGTGTGTGTGTGTGTGTGTGTGCTTAGGTTCTGAATTCCTTGATGGATACAAGAAAAAGAATTCGCATTAAGAGAAAGGAAACAGTTTCGCAAAAAATATTGTTCTCACGAGGATTTAAAGAATATGTTTTAAAGTTGAGAGCGATTGATTGGAAAGTTAGAGGTGTGATTTCTTTGTCTGTAAGTAATTATTTAAAAAAATATATTGAGACGTTTTAAATAATGTGCAAAACGGTTCGCCCACTGTCGTACAAATAAGCGCATTCGACGAAAAACTTTGAATATCATAGCATTTAAGAAACACTGTAAGTCGGTTTTTCCTAATGTAAAGGTCCTGACTCAAATGAAGGCTTTATAGATATTCCTGATGGTCGTGGGATTCGTTAGAAAAAAAAACAAAAAAACTGAGCCCTCTATTTAATGTGCGGGGGTAGACTGCCCTCGTTCCAATTTTCAATCCATTGGTCAGACAGCGTGTACTGGCACTCTGTGGAAACGGGCCAGCAATAACTGAGCAGTACCAAATAAGAATAAGAACTAATAGTTTCATTGGTCCCTATGTAGGTTTTCGCTTCATGTATGAAAAATTATTCATCAGTCGCAGAAAAATTATTTTGCAATATTATTCTGACTGACTGTGTGAAATAAATGAGCAGTACTAAAATAAGAAGTAGACAAGACGTGAGTAGTGGAACGAGAACAGTCTACCCGGTAGATTAAATAAAGTGTTCAATTTATAATTCCCCGTAGCTTACCCAGATCAAATATACATCCGAGGAAGGCCAGATAACAAAAACAAAGAGGAAGACAATAGTCTGAATATAAATAATGTAAATAATAATAATTGCGATATATTAGTGAAAGTCTGGTAACGTTGTGTTTGTGGAATAAGGATGGGAGAATAGATAAAATAATTCATCACCCAAATGGTCGCGTAGGCTCTTTTAAACCATGGACCATGAAGATTTGGTAGCAACAGCCTAGACATAGCCGTTAATACACCACTAAGGTAGAGCATAGCACTAGGAGTTAGGTAATTTCTGAAGCGATACAATTATTCCAGCATCTTTGACGATGGCAGAATCATACGCGTTCTATTTAAGGTTTGGAGCGTACTTCAGACGCAGTAAGCGTTCGAGACAAGGTGGCACTCATCAGGATTGGTGCAGATTTAGGGTCTGCTCAGTGGTGATGAAATGTTACGAGTTTAATTTTGGATATATTAAATGATATTAGCCAGTATTTTCCCCATTGAGCTGTGGGAGTTAGGTCATAGGAGAGATCAGCTGCCCAGGCACTGATTACTTACAAATCTTATGGAGTCTATATTCGCCAGCGAGGAAAGTGTACTTGGTAGTGGGAAAAGAGTGTTTATTTGTCCTGCTACTGTCCGGGTAGGAACATAATTGGAATAGGATATATTTTGTGCTTAACATACCGATCTTCTTCTTCAGTTGTCTGTTGTGGGTTATCCCACTTGACTTTCGTAAAAAAAAAAAATTAAAAAAAAACAAAAAAAAACGCCGCTAGGGGACACGCCTTAAACCTTTGAGCCCTGACTACCGCTTTACCGGTAGTAGAATAAAATGACTTTAAACCCAGCCACCGGTTGAACAGTGGATAAACCGTTGTAACTACCGTAAACATTACACACCTATTATTTGTGAATTTTGACTCAGGAGCTCAGGCAGAACTGTTAAAATAGTTCAGGAACGCCAGGCTCAAAGGGTTAAGCTAATAAATAGGCAATGATGTTTTTACTCATTCTCTTTCCTTTTACATTGTAAAATACATTATAAATTTTTACATCATGGAGTTGTTTTGTAGGTCCCTCGTGAATATGGGGTATTTTCATACATGTAAGATTGGGAGGTGATTGGCAATTTCTTGTGGTGATTTAGCATATTATATTGAATGAATGGGTTGTGATTGTGATTAACTAGGACTAGAATATTCAGTTAATACCAGTCTTACCCAACTTCCCCTTCGGCTTTATGCCACAATTTTGTAAATTTTACAAAATAAATATAAATTCTCTTCCCTTTATTACAACTATAGCTATAAGATTTAGTCGAACGTTGGAAAAAAGGTGTGCCCCACTGGGATACATTCATTTTCAATGTCTTACTTTTCTTTCGTGGCGTTTTGTACTCTTTCCCAAGTTGGCCTACACTAAACACACATCATCTAATTTAAACGTTTCATGAAACCAGTCTTTAAATGTTTTTTTCTTTTATTGCAATTGTTATACTTTTGTTAATACATGCATTGTCGTTTGGTTTATATAAATTTTTATGTTACTAATTTATTACTTGGTCTCACATTAGAGTCCGCAATAATTGTTACGGGAAAAATAATACCAGGAGACATGTGATTTCTACATAAACAGAACAAGCATTCCCGCAAAACAGCTTCTTTTCTCGCAGTTCCCGTGTGTGGAACTCCTTTCCTCTTATTTGCTTCTCTGATAACTATAATCTTCAAATATTCAAGTGTAATGTCAATCAACATCTTCTGATACCTTGATCTTGTTCCCCGTTTTTCTCTGTATCCTTTTCTTAAACACGCTTCATTACTCTTGTTCTCAATCTTCTGTGACCCTTGCGTGCTAGTGGCACCCCTGCCTTGCTTGGGGTGAAATGCTTATAATTTTTTTTAAAAAAGAGCTGTCATTGTCCCCAGTAAACTAGTAATTTTGAACCAAACACTTTATTCAATCAACGGGTGTATATTCATCTCATTTCGCTGTACAGTTCTTTCTTCCTTTCTTTCTTTTCTCCCGTCCATTTTCTTTCTTTCTTCTTTTCTGTTTTCCTTCATCAATTTTGCTTCCTTTGTTCTTTTGTTTTTTTTAGTTTTTTTTAGTTGTTTTTTTTTAGTTGTTTTTTTTTTTAGTTTTATTTTTTTTTTAATCACTTGTTACGTTTCTTCCACTGAACAAGAGTGTGCGAATTTTTGGTACTACATTATCCATTGCGAGAACTAACAAGTGACAAGGGAAAGAGATTTTTAACCAACACTACGATATATATCTTGTATATATGATCTTCTGATTTGTATATTTTTATTCTGAAAACTAAGATTTATTATTTACTATAATGGATTTTGTAAATATATCTCAGATAGTACTTGTTGATTTTACAGTGTGAGTTCAATACAAATACTATCTTTTTGAGTCTAAAAATATTTAATGATTTAAACGATATTTTCATTGGTGCTTTTTTGAGAACACATGGCATAGGGGATAAAGGCGTTGGTTAGATCCAGTGACAGGACCCAAAGAGCGTGAGTTCAATACCCGGTTAAGGCAGTGGAGAACTTGGAGAGGGGAATTAACAGGTGATAACTGAAAACTGACATTCATTAAACATGGCACGTGGAACTAGAACAGTCTACCCTAGTGAGCGAAATAAAGGGTTCAGTTCGACATTCCAACCACCTGAAGAAGACCGGAGCATACAACGGCAGGGTTTAGTAAGTGCCGCAGCGACTAACGTGTCAGGCTAGCTGGCAACGGTACCAAACCCCTCTAGGCAAAAAAAGGACATTACCGATTCGAAAGCGGACTCCAGCCATCCGCCTCGACCAACGTGTCGGGCTAACCGGCAACAATTGGGTTGTAATAAATATGGCGACAAAGATGAGAGCAATAGTCCGAATAATGTAAATAGTGTATATAATACCTCATCTCAGAAATATAGACAGATACGATTGTTTTGTATTCTTATAATTTTATTTTTGCCTATTTTGCCTTATGAATTTGTGTTTTCCTCATGACCTAAGTGTTTTTTGTTTTAAATACAAAGTATTCACTTTCACATAGATTTACAATAGCTAGATAAGGCCGAAAATGAAGTACTGACGCCATATATGGGCAGGGCTTGTCCAGTCTTTACTTTCCAGTCTTGATAGTGTCCCAAAGCCTCTCCGCATCCGTATAGGCCGTTAATTATTTTCCACCGTACAATCCCTTTCTCAGACACGAAAAGTCGCAAGGCTCTCGATGCTCTATCGCCTTGTCCAAGGAAAGTGCTCAGATGAACTATATTCCTTAGGTCCACCAGTTCTAACCTTCACGGCTAAGGTCCACCATGCCACGCACATTGTAACGAACCACCGTCATTCACTTCGTATTCCATTAGCGAGATGTCAGTCCACTCGTGCAGCTTCTTACGAATCGTTGCTTTGTGGAAACGACTCTCAAGAGGACACTTGTCCGATTACGACAATTTTTACTTGATCAAGTCCAGAGTTAACCTTTACCTTCCCCACATATCTTTATAAACTGTGCCTAACTTGAACCTCAACTTCAAAAATGTTTTACGAAGAAATCCAACTGTCACTGTAGAATCTGCTGCATTAGTTGTTAATCAATTCTTTTTATCACCCGGAGAAGGAATCATTTTCTGGGATTATTATCTTCCATTGTGTCGTTTGTGTTGATATTTTAATATTTTCTTGTATTTTGTAAAAGAAGAATTTGCGTTATTTCTTCCTCTATTCATTTTTCCATTTTTTCCCTTCATTCCTATTTTATCGTCTCTTCTATTTCATTTTCTTTGTTTATGCTCTCATCTTTTTGCTTTCTTTCTTCCTTTCCGTTCTCGTCTTCTCTGTGTTTTCCTTCCCTGCCACTTTCTTCTTTGCCTTTTTCTTCATTTCTGTTTTCTTTCTTCCCTTTCCCTTTCTTTTTTCCTTTCTATTTTCCTCTTCTGTTTTCTTATTCCATTTCTTCTTTATTTCTTTCCTTCCACACACACACACATTATCTCTCACTCTCTGTCTCTCACTCTCTCTCTCTCTCACTCTCTTTCTCTCTCTCACTGCTGTTCTCTCTCTTTTCTTTTTCACTTTATTCTCTCTTTTCCCCTTCAACATTCTTTTCCACTTTCTTTTCCCCGTCTTCTTTTTTAGTCCTTTCTCTTTTCTTTATTTCTCTTCTGTTTCCTTCATTTTTCTTCTCCTGCCTTTTATGCCAATTTTTCTTTCTGTCTTTCTTCATTTGTTTTTTCTTTCCTTTTTCCCCATCTTATAGTTTCTTTTAATTTTTTACTCCTTATTCACTTCTCGATTATTTGTTCTAATTTTAAAAAATATGCTTTTTTTTTCTTTTTTTCTTTTTTTCTTTTTTTTCTGGTTAAAACCTGATTTTATTCTTTCTATAAATCTTTTTCTCACTACAGACATATCCTGCAGAAATAGTTCAAAAACAATTTCTGTTCATTTGAACAATTTTTACCTATTTCATTTGAAATTATCCTCTTAATGAATGTACCCATCTTTAAGACGGCAAATATCTCGGTTCTCAAACAACATCAATTTTTTATTAAAACCGTCTGCAACATACGAGTAATGGTCTTAATGAAATCAAATATATCAAACAAGATCACCTAGCTCCGTGATTAGAAAAATATATTTAGGGGAAAGACATCGAAATGATTAAGAAAAAGAGTGACAATGACCTATATACAAAATAGAGGAATTTTTTGTTAATCAAGAAAAACGTACGGGAAATATGTCCGTGTCTATGTATATGTGTGTGAGTGTGTATGCATGAAAAATGTGTTTGAATGTGTTATATAGGAATGCTTTAAGGAAATGGTTTATTTGAATTAGTGTATATGTGTGTATTGAATCAAAAGAGGAGTTACGGTCATATCACGTTGAAACGCTTGTTCTAGGATGATCGCTGAAGTTAAGCAACGTCAAGTCTGTAGATGGAAGACCGTTTGGAAATACTGTGTGCTGTAAGCTTGGATGAGCCGCCGTGTAATAACGGCTCGGAATTGGAAATCGGCTCTTCGATTTCTAATTTCAGTCGGATTATATTCAGTTACGCGCAAATACCATTGAGAAAGGTATGGATCTATACCTTCTTTCCCCCAGCTATGGGTTAATTAGTAGATGTGTAAATCTTTATCTTAAAAAAGACTTCTTACAATCTAAAAATATTTTCTGGCTTTAAATAAGCTAAAAAGGTTGATAAGCCGTTAAAAAACAAATCAATGATGAATCAAAAGAAGAGAAAAAAGGAAAAGTAAAGAAAGAAAAAAGAAAGCAATTAAAAGTGAAAGAAGGGGAAAAGAAATTACATATAAAAATGAAATACTAAAAAAGACATATATTTACAAAAGAAATACTTTAAAAAAAGATAACTGACGAAAAAAAAATGATTCAGTAAGAGAAGAGTAAAGAAAAGACAAACTTTAAAAAAATAAATATTTGATGAAAAATTTCAGTCCTGTCATAGGTTAGAGAAAAACAGACAAGTTGGAGTCAGGCAGTTCGCTGTTTGGCCTGCTACTGACAAAACATCTGTCTTCGGGCAGAGGGTGACTCAGTCGGGTTTCTGTCTTCGGGCAGAGACTCAACTAAGTAAAACAGACAAATAAATGACCCTATCCCGCTTTCTCTGATACTGGGTAAATTTTAAACAATGATCCGGGTGGAAACGATCGGGTTTCCCACAATAATCCTGACCTTGTGTCACAACTCATTTCATTGGGGCGTCTGAGTAGATACCATTCGTTTTGGAGTCAATCTTCATATTAACTATACAAGCGTTACGGCAATAGCCTAATTATTAGGTATAGCGAATACTTTAATGAATTACGTTATACCAAGTACGTATGAGGAGGCACGGTGGAGTAATGGATAGCGGCTCGGATTGAGGAATCGGAGAACCGAGTTCGAATTCCAGTCGAATTTATTACATTCACTTATATACTAATACCCTTGGGAAAAGTTATTAATCCTCTTCTTCTCCCCATAGTAGGTCGGGTCTATAATCTTGGATGGCAACTGGTCTACCGCAAAAAGAAATGGTGGAAAAGATCTGCCACGTCATTCATGTATCAAAAGATACATGATGGCACATAACTGACTGAAGTACGTGTGAGTCTTATAACAATAACCCTAAAATCCACCATCATACATTAAATGGGAAGTGACTTTTCAATCACCCTGTAGACGTCAAAACAAAGTTCGATTCCCATGTCTTCAGAAATAATTATTTTGTTAATAAATCTGTTTAAGATGAAAAACTAGCGATAAGGTCAGTTTGCAGAGATAAAACCATATCTTCAGATCATAACATCAGAGATGACGTTAAACAATTTTCATTACTCCTTTATTTCTCCCTGCTGACAGTATCTCCTAAATGTCACTATTGCTATCTAATCATTCCTGTGTATGAAGACTAGCTCATTTACTTTGTACACCATCATCTCACGGGATTGTATAAACATTAAGTATGTAAAGAAAATGACGCGTTAGGTGTTAAATTGCTAAAATTCTATAAAATAATTCATACCACAGAAACTATTCTTTCGATCAAGATAGTTATAAATAAATGACAGTAAAGTTTCCTTCAAAAACAATTTTATGTTGTAGTCCAGGTACACAACACACGTTTTTGAAAAGATCCAATGTTGTCTTTTCTGGTTTTGCCGTTAAAGAAATGATAAAACACTACGAGTGTTGTATAGTGATTTTTGTCTTGACTGGTTTCTTCACGATTGTGGATTTGTACCAAACTAAAATAAACCCACTAAGACATCAATTAGCTCTACTACCACAAAGAGATTTATAAAAAAAAAACAGTGACCTTCTGCTTACTTCCTGCTTAATATATTCAGATGAATGAAGCCTGTAGGCCTTAGCGAGGAACATCCTACTTCGAAAGTCGTGGATTCTGTTACGTAATCACAAATATCTTTACCAGATAACAGATGCCATATAATTTGGGGACTTTCAATAACAGTAACAACTTAAATGAATATCATATAACTCGAAGAAAAAAATAATAATATAATCAAGATGTTGACGTCCCACACTATTTCAAACAAAAGGTTAAGAAGGAAGCTACCATTAATGGTGGTGAGAGCAATAAAAGTTACTGAAATTGAAAAACTTATTTTCCAAAAAAAAACAACATTTTTATAGAAATATTTTTTAATTTTTAAACTAAATGTAGATCTGTCTGGTCAGTAAATAAATGCAAAATATTTCCATGTAAGGAAACAGTTAATATTACTGTTACTATCTATCTATCCTAGGGTTGTTCATATATGGCTTCCGTTACTATCTATCTATCTATCCTAGGCTTGTTCATATATGGCTTCAGTTACTATCTATCTATCTATCTATCTATCCTGGGTTGTTCATATATGGCTTCCGTTACTATCTATCTATCTATCTATTTATCCTAGGGTTGTTCATATATGGCTTCCGTTACTATCTATCAATCTATCTATCCTAGGCTTGTTCATATATGGCTTCACTTACTATCTATCTATTTATCCTAGGCTTGTTCATATATGGCTTCCGTTACTATCTATCTATCTATCTATCTATCTATCTATCTATCCTAGGCTTGTTCATATATGGCTTCCGTTACTATCTATCTATCTATCTATCTATCCTAGGCTTGTTCATATATGGCTTCCGTTACTATCTATCTATCTATCTATCTATCCTAGGCTTCTTCATATATGGCTTCCATTACTATCTATCTATCTATCTATCTATCTATCTATCCTAGGCTTGTTCATATATGGCTTCCGTTACTATCTATCTATCTATCTATCTATCCCAGGCTTGTTCATATATGGCTTCCTCTATCTATGAATAAGGCCAAAATGTATTTTAGTTGACATCTGGTAAAAAAATTACCTCACTTTCGTTTATTAGGCATTCAATTGTATTGCTTCACGTCTTGATGAATATTCATGGGTTACCTCAATAAAACTTTTGCTCTTGCATATAATTACTTGTTACAAAATAAAATTCGTAAATTTGCCTTGTTAAAGTCTCTCAGAGGACGAAACGTGTCGGCTAAAATAATATTTTCCCTTTTTTTCTTTATACATATTAACCTTTGACATATCTATATCTAAATTTTTACACATCTCTATGCAAATTATATTTCATCTAATACGGATATTTCAATTTTCCAGTTGCATCGATGGAAAAATTAGTATCCCGCAGCTTTTCACAAATTAATAAGTACATTATTATCATAGTCAAATGCGTAATGTCCGCGTGAGTAAATACGAACCTTTTTGATTTTTTTTATTCATTTGTCGCTCACAAGAAGGGGTAAAAATCAAACTCAGCGAAAGCAGGACGAGTAGTAACTAAGCAGTACTAAAAAAGTACAGACGATTAAACAAATGGTTCAGTTCGTAATATGCTGAAGGTTACCTAGATCGACCGACATCTGAAGAAGTTCCAACGGCACAAATGCCGAAACGTTGTGATGATAGCAAGAAAAATGAAGATATTTGTCCTACTGCAGTTAATGTAAATAATTGTTCGATCTCATACCTTTTGTTGGTTTTGTGGTTATCTCATAGTTTCGGTTGATCCATTTTATAACCTTCTTCAGATGTCCAATACATATTAAAGTTATATTATTTAACCTTCTAGAGAATACCGGAAGTCACAACGGCCAAAGCGCCATGATGTTCAACAACAAAGATTAGGACATTAGATTGAGGGCAAATAATGTAAATCATAGAATGGAGTAAGAACTACATTTTAATGAAGTCCATGTTCCCAAAAAGTCAACGGTACGTTTCTTGTAATATGCAAAGTATGTTATTCATAAGTATTATATCGTACCTATGGACTAAAATGTGTTTACCAATCCTTATAAATGCAGTGTAATATACTGTATGTTGGATTTACTAGGGATTCACAGATTCACTGTGGTCCTCCACAGTGTGCTTGTCAAACTCTCTGTCTCCGGGCAGAGAGGAACCCAGACGATGTTATGTCGAAGGACAGAGACTCGTCCCGGAAGACTGACCCCGTTTTTTACGTGGTCTACGGGAAAATTTTAGCCGAGCATACGGGCTCGGTCCACTCAGCATTAAACTCGGCGCTTACGGTCAAATCACGCTGAAACACCGGTTCTCGTTCGATCACCGAAGTTAAGCATCGTAGAGCCAGGTCAGTACTTAGATGGGGGACCGCTTGGGAACACCTGGTACTGTAAGCCCCCAAAGTCCAACCCTTACCTCACAGTCGGGGGGGTGTAAATGGTAGTGTCAGAGCTATGCGGCCCGGAACTTCGTTCCTGGTAGGGCCACCCAAGGCGGATAGGTCTGACACACACGCCAGCTAACAAGGGCTCTGGTGAAAATCCAAGGAGCGTCTGCATCGGTAACCGGCGGCTTCTGGTCGTTCCTGTCTCTGCGTCTGTGGGAATCCCGCGGCAAGCAAAAACGTTATTCGAGTAGGCCTGGGTACCCTACTTCTGTAATTTATCCCAAGAATCTCCTTCTCATCACAGGAAGAAGCCGGTTCAATCCGCCCAGGGTGAATGCCGCATCATCATCAAACTCGGCCTTGTGCCACATTCGACTGCGTGGAGCTGTTACTGAATATATTTATTAGGGATTAACGGATTCACTGTGGTCTTCCACAGTGTGCTTGTCAAACTCCCTGTCTCCGGGCAGAGAGGAACCCAGACGAGTCTATGTCGAAGGGCAGAGTCTCGTCTGGAGTTTGAAGACAACTACCCGACCCCGTGTATACGTGGTCTGCAGAGAATTTTTTTCCCAAGCCTACGGGCTCGGTTTCACTCCACATTAAATTTGACCTTGTGCCACATCTGACCGTGTGGGAAGGTTAGTGAATATCTTTACTAGGGATTCACTTGTGGTTCACCTTGATTCACTTCTAGCTCACCACTAGCAGTTGATTACTTACTACACGCCACTGGCGAATCTTGTATGTTGTTTCTGTTATAAATATTATTGTTCGTTTTGGTTATTCTTATTCAGTAACCTTTTCCTAGGTTACAACAATAAAGCAATACATAATTATGTCATAAGTTTGCGTCAGGATAAAGCAATTAACTCAGCAAATTTCTGACATCTTGAATCTGGTAACTACAGAAGTTACACATGTTGCAATTTCAGCATCATTTTTTTTTTTTTTTTGCGATTTCAATAATATTATTATATCTTACTTTCAAAAAGCCGAGTTACGCAATTACAGCTGTTGTTGATCTTCCAGACGACAATTGGCGAATCAACAAGAGCCTTCTTTGATCTAGAATCTATGTCTGTTTAATGAAAAAACACCGCAGACATTGCCAAACGAAAAAAACAGATCTCTAGTGCAAATTATTTGAATTAGACTCAAGCTATTTTTTTAAATCGAGGTTATATTTTTAAAAGAATAACTTTTTACTTATTTATCTGCTTTTTTTTTTTTTTTTTTTTTTGGCAAATGCTAACTAGGTAAAAAGGCGTAGAAAAATTTTAAAATTATTGATCTCGCTGTATTTTGTTTTTAATGCCTGGCCGCTGGTATTCCTGCATAGTATGGCGGCTAGCCAATCCATCTTGCAGACGCCTGCTCAGACACATTGTTTATTCAATACCTACAGATCCCACCTATGGTTTGTACTACAACTATGCTTGGCGAATCTTGCTACGGTTTCTGGGAGAGTGTATTATCTGGTGTGATCAAGGCCAGTACACTTAAACTCTCGATCACGATTGTAACGTCGTACTAACCCATCGCCGGTTCCCGAGTAGTTCCGTCTACAAAATTTCCCCCACAAGGCCCGGTTGTATAAGTACGGAAAAAGACCACCCCATGTTTCCATGGAAGGAGACTAAGTGAAAAAAAAAAAAAAATTGCCTTTTAAGCAGGAAATGATTCGAGGTCAGTCCGTTAAAATTTTCGGGCGAGGGAATTTGAATTGTTTTCTGGGATTTGAATTTCCGCACAAATCTAATAGATTATGCTAGATAATCGTTCCGAACCATTTATTTGAAACTAAAAATCCATGCATCTTCTATATACAGGGTTATTCAAATAGCGAATTTCGAAAATTTAACACATTACTGTATAAGAAAAAGGTTAAAATTTATTATTTTAGGTTACACTTCGCAAATTGCAAGATACAAACCGACTTTTGTTGTGGTGTAGCCATTTTAAGTGTTGACACAATTTATAAAAAAAATTAAATTTATACAAAATCTGAAAAAAACAAAGAAATGATTTAAGGAATGTTTTGAATGTGCTTCTGTCTCTTAGTTTTTGTTTGTATTCCCGAAATCTGCTCTTTCCTTTTTTTTTAAGGACTTGTATTGCGGGTTTAACACCAGAAAGAAATGTGTTTTCGATGGCCCGGAATTAATCTAAGTATTAATAATAGGGACATTATGTGTGTGACCCGAAGAAATTGTTAATTGGCACTAAAAATTATTAAGAAGGAATCCTTTCTTTTTTTATTCTAAAAAGAATCCATCAAGAATAGGATTTTGTTTAAAACGAAGCATTTTCTTTTTATTTGATTATTTTAAAGATCATTGGTTTTAACAGGTTCGAGTCTGTCAAAATTCAAGACACATATTGTTTATTCTTTGCTTCCGTAGTTGGTTTGTATATTGAAAGGTCACTGCGAGGTAATCAGTTCAAACTCTACAGCACTTGCATAAATTGCATTTGACCTACTTACAACATCCAATTATAACCCGAACTATGATTGGTTGACCAATGAGAATATGACACGATATGACCTGTAATTGGATCACTAATCAGAAGCCTTTTGGTCCAAACATTTCGTCCATAAAGGTTGAACCACAAGTAGACTAGAGACGAAAAGACGACAAGCATAATTTCCCATGTGACACCAGATTCTCTCCAGCCAGTAGAAGACATTGGGAAGACTCGGCTCATTGAAGAAAATCCCAGACCCTGAGCCAATCACTCAAATTGCTATAATCGCATACTGATTAGCATAATTCTGTAGTATCGACAAAACTTCTCACCGTGTCTTTTTTCTCTCCCACTTTGCGACATTAGCGTCCATTAAAAACAACTCTGTCCTTTCAGTAAGCAACTGGCAGAAATTAGCATTCTCTATTGCTTATGTATTGTTTCACAATGATGTTAAAAATAAATATTTTTGTTATTTGTTATCGGTGAGTTACGTGATTCTTTAAGTTACTGACTCTTCTAGCAACTTGTAATGACTATCCTGACTGTCAGAAGAAATACCGGTCGTATTTTGTCATTTCTCTATTATGGATCTTTCAAACACCAGTTGGGCGCAAAGGGAATTGATAGAACAACTAATCAAACTAAATGCATGTGGTAGTCACGGAACTAAGACCACACCTAATGCCGTGAATAGAAGAGGGTCACACGTCTATAATATTTGATAGATTTTTCTTTCATCTTATTTTTGTTGCTTTTAATCCCATTGCTACAATCTTTGAATAACACCTACTGATTGCTTTCTGTAGACTAATCGACAAAGCACTGTATCGGTCAGAAGAGCTCCTGAGGATAGGGAATTAGATTTCGAATCCCCTCGCAAGCTATATTTTTATTTTTGATCAATGTTTAAAAGGAGAGGAGCGCTGAAATTTTTTTCGGTTCGACCGAATTCCCAAAATCTGATCAAATCTTGTGGGGGGAGCTTCTTAGTTGCGCTGGGATTTTTCTCAATACCTATACCTTTTAGTGCAAGAGAAATGCAAAAACGATTTGAATAATTGCGATAAAAACTAAAAATAAATAATAAATACCAGGCTACCTCCCATGTATGTGTTTCCTCCATACGTGGTCTACTTAATTCAATAATACGATCGCTTGTCTTTGCTCACTGATGATCTGTGTTCAAACTCAGGTGTTGCCAGCGACACTTTATTCCGAAATAACAATTCACTTATTCACTGATACCCATGGGAAAGTTATGAATCTTCCTCGACTCCTCCCATATATGGGTAAATTAGTATGATTTGTGTCAGTAAATCATTATTATCTCAAAAAAAAAATTCTTACAATCTAAAAAAAATATTTTCTGGCTTCAAAACGTTGATAAACTGTAAAAAAATTAAATGAATCAGTCAATTCACTTAAAGGAAATACTTTACGGCTTCACTTTGTCATATTCGAATTATCATTTATAGTTGCATCTTGCATTTCTTTTTTTATCTATGGTTAATCGCGTGTCACTGAACCCATAAAACCGTAAAAAAAGGAGAACATTCTAGTATCTGTCTATATTTCCTCAAGAACACATGGCAGAGTAGATAAAGGCGTTAGTTAGTCAGTAACCTGGCTAAGCCGATGGGGAACTGTGAGAGGGGAATCAACAGGAGATAACTGATAACTGATAACTGACATCCATTAGACATGGAACGTGGAACCAGAACAGTGAGCGAAATAAAGGGTTCGGTTCGACATTCCAACCACCTGAAGAAGGCCGGATCGTATAACGGCCGAAACGTTGTGATAAATATGGCAACAAAGATGAGAATGATAGCCCGAACAATGGAAATATTCTAGAACATTCTGATATAAATATCATATGTGATTTTTTTTAAGCATTTTATTGTAACGTTCTTAAATGAGAGTTATATATTTATAATTTCAGGGTGCGTTCAATTTTTCAACAAGTCAGTGCCACATCCGTTACACATGGAAATTGATGAAACTACACCAGTGGGTAAGTATTTGTAAAATATGTACCACATTGATTAAATATGAATGTTAATTAAAACGCTACGTTATTACTTATTTTAAAATTAATATAATCAATGCGAAAGAAATTGTTTTTCCCTTATTTAAATTCAGCCACTGTTGTCGAAGAAAAGCCTAGAACAGTTGCTAAAATTATTCCGGAGTTAAATCATACCAAATGATAGCTAGGTCCTATAGTTGGCACTTCTATACTGACACAACTACACTGTTTTCTTACCTGCTATATTGCACACATGTTATCTGGTTGGGTCTTTTTGAACGAGGGGAGAAGGGCAAGACAATCCACAAAACAACGTTTTCTCAGATTTGTAAGCACTTTACTTTAATTGCTTTTCATTGGAACTAATCAGGTTGTCACATTACGGTATCAGGCAAACAGCGAGAATCAGAAAGGAAAAAAATAGCCTCCAAGTGAGACTCAGAGTCCCCCGCCTATTGCCTCAGGATGCCTGCTTATATACATCAGTTGCTATAGTGATTGTTCTACCAGGGCGTTACCGTTGGCAGATGATCAAATATGAACCAAAACCCATTCTCTTTTTTTCGTCATTGTTTGGCGTCATATTTGTTATTGCTTTAAGAATGATTAATTATTCATTCTGCAGCTACAGAAAGAAATATAAAGGAGAGACAGGCCGCCACCTTAAGGTAAGGCTTCAAGAACACCAGAAAGCTGTAACACGGGGGTGGGGAAATATCAGGAGTGGCTGACCACATATGGAGAGAGAAGGGAGATCATCGCCTTCTGTGGGATCATGTTGAGATCATAGGCAAAGAACACCATTGGAAAATTCGTAAATTAAGGAATCAGCAAATATGCTAGGCCACAAAAATCTCCTGAGCCGACCAAGCATAGAAATGAATACAATATGGGAACCAGTTACAAGGTGTGCCAGAGAAAAGCGATAACAAAAACAAAAATTGCAATATGAGCTCTGGTAAAAATGGTTGCTGAAGACATTAGCTTTATAATACCCCAAAATTCATAAACAGATGTCCTCAAGTGGATAAAGTCGTTAGTTAGATTCAGTGACAGGACCAAAAGAGTGTGAGTTCAATACCTGGTTAAGGCAGTGGAGAACTTGGAGAGGAGAATTTAAAGGAGATAACTGACATCCATTCAACATGGCACGTGGAACTAGAACAGTCTACTCCAGTGAGCGAAATAATGGGTTCAGTTCGACATTCCAACCACCTGAAGAAGGACGGAGTGTACAACGGCCGAAACGTTATAATAAATGTGGCGATAAAGAGGAGGACAATAGACCGAATAATGTAAATAGTGTTATTCATTCATGCTGTTTTGAAATTAAATTTACCAGCATGAAGAACATCTGTAAGATTTTGAAGAACCATTGAGAGCGATATAAAGATTTCAATTTAAACGCTTTGAAGATTGAGTGAAATAAGATAAAA
>CAHIKZ030000684.1:255000-257500 GCA_903632075.3 Acanthosepion pharaonis | reverse complement strand
GGGCACATTCCAAAATCTGGGCAGAGTACTGCAAGACAGAAGGATATATTTGGTAACAAAGAAAAGAATACTAACAGGTTACGTGACACCTGTCCTTCTTTACGCCAAGATGAAGAAGAGACTCGAGGTTCTACAAAAGGGATATCATGGACGGAGCGTGTGAGCAACGATGAGATCTTAGAGAGGTTGCAAACAAGGAGGAGGCTTATACTTAATATCTGGAAGAGACAACTGAAGTTTCTGGGACATGTAATGAGGAAGGAGGGCCTGGAGAATCTTATACTCACGGGTCGAATAGAGGGAAAGAGAGACAAGGGAAAACAGCGCGTAACATACCTAGCGGGCTTAAGCAAGTGGATGACAGAACGTGGTCTGGGGGAGGAAACAGAGGTAAGGAACTCGTTGAGAACTGCACGGGATAGATGGAGGGGAGAGCCATGATCGCCTACGTCCTGAAAGAATGGGTACATAAAATGAAAAGATTACAATATAAATGGAGCTTATAGCTATATCACATTGAAACACCAGTTTTCCTATTATCACCGAAGTTAAGTAACATTGAGCCTGGTCAGTATCGAGATGGGTAACCGCTAAAGAATATCAAGTGCTGTAAGCTTAGATGGTTTAATTGATAACGGTTCGGAACTGGAAATCGGAAAACCGAGTTCCAATTCGAATCGGGTTGAGTATATTCACTTATACGCAAATGCCATTCACCTCTTCTTTCCACAGCTATGGGTTAAATAGTAGGACTGGTATCAGTGAAATCATTATTATCTCCAGAAAAAAACAATCATTATCTTCAGAAAAAAAGTTCTAACGGTTCAAAAATATTTTCTGTCTTTAAATAACGTCCAAAAGGTTGACAAACCGTGAAAAAACAATCATTCAATCCTTAGAAAGTGTGTTCAGTAAGCACTATTGAGACTATAGAAGTTAACCAGTAAACATCGTCCAAATTTAGCCACATTATCTACTTTTTTAGTCTATGCTCGCATTCTATTTCCGCATATAAGTAATAAATGCAATACTTGAATTGACCGACTTTCTTATGTGGAGAGTTGTCATTCTTAATTTATTGTCTAGTCTTCCTCTTATTGATGAGGTGAAAAAAACTAGTCAAAATGGAATCATCCTAATGGTCTTTCAATTCAAAAACAAACTTGTTTATTCTATTCTATTATATCCAGTACACATGATTTTTTATTACAATCCTGAGTTTCAGGATAATTTGAATTTGTTATTCTGCCTGTTTACAAAACTGAGTGTTTATGACAGACGAAGGTGAGCGTGTATAAAAATAATAACATCGTGCAATCAATTCACTTCGATAAGGCAATAACGAAAATGTCCCCCAGACATTTTTTCAAAGATACACTGGCTGCTATGTCGAACTTATCAAAATAATTGACATAAGTTCTTTTTTGCTTCGTTCTTTTTGGTTTCGATTTTTTTTTTTTTTTTCACTAAAAAAGTAAACTCGCAATACTGAATCGACAATAGATATTTGCCGCAAACTTTTGAGAATAATTGTGATGAACGATTTATGTTAGTGCATAACTGTGTAAAAGGTTGATTTCGTACTATTGGTAGGTTTTCTGGATGGGTAAATAAGACTTAAAGACAGCATAAGATTTTGTCAGCTATAAAGAAAGGAACAGTCAGCTAAGAATATATAGAGAAAGATAAAGACGTAGGGATAAACTGATATAAACAGATATATACATATGAATAACATAGACATGAATAACATAGAATAAACGAACGTGTAGATAGATATTAATTGACTAGAATAAACGTAGATATGAATAGACGAGGATAAACAAATAAAAAGAAAAATAGATAGATTTTTATGTATTTTCTTGTAATGGATAGCGGCTCGGAATTTCGAATTCCAGTCGAATCCATAACATTCACTTACGTGCTAATACCCTTGGGAAAGGTATGAATCCTCTTCTTCTCTCACCACCCCAGCTATGGGTAAATAGCAGGACAGACCGGGTTCTATAGGATGGCAACCGGTCTAGCGCAGAAAGAAATTGCAACCTACTGCGGGAAAAAAATCTGAATCGTCAGTCATGTATCGAAATATACATGATCGCCTAAGCGTACCATATACATAATTGACTGAACTATGATCATCTTCCTGACCGTACTTTTTTGTTTATATATATATATATATATATATATATATATATATATATATATATATATATATATACTCAAACTCAATAATCCTTTAATATTACCGGAAATAACTAATTCTCCGACCACACAGCTCTACCTAAATTCGTCTGAATTTTTGCGTCTGTGAGAAAGGAAGTTACCCAATGGAACGGGTTAACTTCTTGTTAGGATTTACAAAGCCCAACTGTGATCGCATTCCTTCTACAGTCGTCGAGTCTCTAAACACCCACCAGCGACCACCGATAGAACATTTTTTTGAAGGCAAAACTCAAAAGCCCCACAGATGCAGACCATGATGCGTCAAGAAGAATGT